>JAGFZM010000175.1:1544952-1595412 GCA_017657215.1 Limnothrissa miodon | reverse complement strand
GTTTACACTGTTTTGAGTTAAAATAGCACTAGGAAAAAATTACTTCATGAGCTAAATTGGTTTCGGGGGTGCGTTTCCCAAGAGCATCGTTGCTAACCAAGTAAGCAACTTTATTGGTTGCAATGCAATTGCCCATTGCCAACCAACTTAGTTGCTAACTGGTTAGCAACATGCTTTTGGGAAACGCACCCCCGAGATAGTGCCGTAGAATGTGTTTCGTTTTGCCGGTCGCTTGGGTAAGCTTCTTAAAACACTTACGGCAATTTGAGAGGGTCTTGTCGACTACACGAGTGCAGTCCTCGTTTTCCAATGGGTAGCCACAGTGCCATACTACTGACTAAAATGTATAAGGTAGGCTAAGGAGGGTCTACATACAATCTCTGGGTTAGTTGGCGTTTCCTCACGTTAAACTTGCTCAACTTCTGTAATCAGGCGTCACATGACATGTAGTTTGGGGAGGCTTACGGGTAACATAAAATTATTTATTCTTAAAGGGATAGTTCGGTTTTTAACACATTGAGCCCCTTTCACAGGTTGTCTAAAATGAAATAAAGTGGTTGACACCAAAATCTTGATGATTGCTCCTGTCTCGGCTATTTGGGAAATATAGAATCGCCTCTGCCTGCCTTTAAAATGGCTAGCAATGGGCATGTGTTGTTTCTATCCTTAAAACACTGGTTTTAAAAAAAGTGCTACTGATGGAGTGATTAGTGGCGCTTGCTGATGTTCCAACCCAAGTATCGTAGCAAAATACAGTTTCTGTCATGTTTTATTTGCCACTTTGTGAGTCCCATAGGGATCTATTTGCTCCTTCATATACACAAAGTGCCAAATAAAACATGACGGAAGCACTTATTTCGCTACGATACATGTTTTGGAACATCATTGAGCACCACTAACCACTTGGTGAGTAGCGCTTTTTTAAAACCAGTGTTTTAAGGATAGAAACAACACATGCCCATTGCTAGCCATTTTGAAGGCAGGTAGAGGCGATTCTACATTTCCCAAATAGCCGAGACAGAAGCAATCGTCAAAATTTCGATGTCAACCACTTTATTGCATTTTAGACAACCTGTGAAAGGGGCTTAATGTGTTAAAAACCGAACTATCCCTTTAAGTAGTTTTGTGGTGAATCTCTACGTATTTTATAATTGTAACTTCAAATAATGCTAATAATAATTTAAAGATGTGGTAGCATTGGATCTGGACGGGAAGGATAACTCTAGTTGGAAGGGGTGTGTCGCTATTCTGCCTTCTCACACCGTGAAACAGGTTCGTGGTTCTGAGTTTCGCGATTTCGGTTTCATATGTTATTTCGTTACAGCCCTAATCTACACCAACAAAATCTTGAATATTAATTCTGAGAGTTTACTGTCTGAAATGTGGATGTGTGTGTGTGTGTGTGTGTACTGTAGTTGTTGGGGTGGGGGGTTGTGGGCTAATGTATTTCATCATAAATGTGTAAAAAAAGTGTACAAAAACAAACCAGTCCCCTAAGCATGTCTTCAAACTTTTAATCATCTGTGGTGGTCCACAGAGAAAATCTCAACTGGTCACAATTGTGAAAAGTAGTGGGTAGTGAAAAGATTGAAAGCAAATGCTCAAATTAAACCTCATTTCCTGTTTTTCTTTGTTAAAACAGACAAGCAGCAGGGTGTAAGTGTGTGTGTACTGTGTGTGTATGTGTGAGTTTTTGTGTTTTCTATCTTTTGAAAGCTGAGGACATCTGAATCGATTGGGAGTAGAGTGGGCTCGAAGGCTTTTTGATCTGTGGCAAGAGGCATCCTTGGGCACCAAATTGAATTCGGCTTGTGCTCTCATCTGTAAAGAGGAGCTCTGTCCAGTGCCATTTACAAAGGCATGATAATTCCCTCAGCTACCTGCGGATAAAGAAAAGACAAAATAGCTGCCAATGAATATAGGTATATTTCATTTGATATACAGTACTCAATACCTGTTTATGCATCTACCTTCATGTATGCTTACTGTACGCTGTACCATGACATAGAGATAATGTTATAGGCATGGGCGAAAATAGTGGTGCCTATTGTCACCAAAGTCAAATGTGATGCGGAAAAACAAGATCAGCAGTAAGGCTGTGCGATTTTGCCAAAAATCTAAATTGCGATTTATATTGCGATTGCGATTTTATTGCGATTTTTCACAATAAAAACCACAAGCACCAAATATGTCCCATTAATATTCATATTTGTACACAATCTCTAATTAAAAATAGAAAATGAATTACTCATTAATCAGCATATTTATATTCAAGAGAATATCTTGAATGTTGAACCCCATCTGTGTGCCGTTGAACCCCAATCCTTGTTTAACATGTGCAGAGTGTGGCTAACAAACAAGTCTATGCATTAAGTCTATGCAGTTACAAAACAAAAAAATGCACGCCTTTTCAAAATTGCGATTATAATGCGATTAATTGTCCAGCTCTAATCAGCTGTACTTAACACTACTTCGCTCACTCATCCACCCACTATGGCCATCGCTGAGCCAATGGCTTTGGTATAAGTGGTAATTATCCCGTCTCAGAGAAGATGAAGGGCGAGGGCCCACCTGTCCACCTGCCTCAGAGGCTGGGCGCACGCATTTGAAGTCAAGTGAGGCGAACTCTAATGGATTCCCAAAGCTTGCCAGAATAGAAAGACATCATGAACGAGAAGTGTACCCACCTGCGTCTCTGCCTGTCTTTCGTCCATGCTGTTTCTGAGATGCATAACAGCATCATAGTTTGTCGTCTTCTCTTCCGTTAGATCAACATGTTGAGTTCATCTCCTCAAATAAATGTGTGCTTTTGTCTTGCAACTGTGGATTGTTTATACTCACAAGGAAGCACAGTAATTAAACATATGTCTATTGTAGTCCCTGTCACAGGAAGATTTTTTACAATTCTTTTTGTACAATTACATGTTGAAACTGGCCAATGGATTGATAAATAACCTATATTTTTGTTTAGAGCGATCAATTTTATTGAGCTACTTGTTGTTTATTGAGCTACGACTGCCTCAGTCAGAGGTTGAGTTTGGTCTGGCGGTGAGGGGGACAAACATAGATCAACATGCTTCTGTATTGTATTGAACAGACTTGCAACCGAACAGACGTTTGCAGAGATTAGATAGACGGTAAACAAAAAATGATGAGGAAATAGGCTTAGTTTTCATATCATGGTGAAGAACGAAATGAAATCCAAGTTCACAGATGTGAGGTGAGGTGTGTCAACCAGGTTAGATAGCGCTATAGGGCAAGGGAGAAGTAGCTTCTCTGTGTGGAAAGAAATTTGAATGTAATGAAATGTAAGGCTAAATGGGAAAGATGAAGGATGAAATCATCCTTGTTTCCACAATGTGAATCCACCTCTTTGAACTAACCTTTTGTCATCTCAAGTAGATGTCCTTCATGGATGATTGTAAAACATATATTGCCATCAGAAATGATAGGCAATTGTGAGTGACCACATTAACGATAGCTCTACTACACAGAATTCATAGATCTATGTCCTAACATTTACCTACTGATGCCAGAATCATGTTAGAGCTTCCAAGAGTTTCAGTGATCTGATATGAAGCTGTCCTGCAGATTTGAGCAAAAAACGAATGACCCATTCTGATTTTGACGATGATCCACCTTAAAACACCACTGGTTGAGAATTGGAAAACTCTTCTGTGTTCGAGCTTCTAATCCTCTAAATTAACCTCAGTGTCCCTTGCAGAAAGTAAATAAGGGGCCGTGAGGCAGCGCCGTTAAAAGATAATCAGGATGCACGCTCACACGTGTCCCTTTATCATGTGTTAACAGTCAGAGCCCATGGGCAGGATTCAGAGTGGCTTGCCACTCTCTCAGGTCACCCTGCCTTTCATCATTTTGAATGCATAGTGTTAGTTCAATGTCACAATACAGAGGGCGTCAACTGATTCTGCACACTTTTTTAAGAATTACACGTAGGTAAAATAAAGTTTGTGTTGAAATAATACTGCTATTCACAAAATTGTAGTAAAACATGGAATCAGGATCACCTTAAGATCTTCTGAATAACAACATCTGCACAGATGATGACGATCTGCACTGAACATGAAGAGGTCCTGTGATGTTGGTAATTAGTGTTTAATTCTACTTCCTTGACTCTGTTTGTTAGTACAGCAGTGGAGGCTTAAAGCAGCTAGCAAACTCAGGGCATCAGTCCATCATGCCAAAAAAAGGTCATCTGACTTGATGGCAAATATATTTCTGTCTGCCTTCTCTACTCCCCTAAAAAACAAAAGGCCCAAGGAAAGAACCTTGAAAAAAAAGATTCTTGAGCATAAGAAGAGTCACAGAGATATATTTTTTATTGGTTCTTTTTGATGAAATATAAATCTATTTGGTAGTGGGGGCGGCCCACACAAAGTCTGCGAGACATGCAAGATAAAAATAGCCACTAGTTTTAACACAAGCTATACAACTGTTTAACAACAATGGCAAAAAGATGATAACAATGAAACAGCAATGCATGTTGTTGAATTTAACTGGATAGCTATAAGTGGCCGATCAAGTCAACATATATATATATATATATATTTTTTTTTTTTCCGAAAAAACAAACAAACAAAAAAAACTTATACAATAAACCTTAAGACTTGATCTTAAAAATGCTGAACATTTTGGGTGTGGTCATCATATTTCCCAACACAACAGTAGTGGTGGGGGAGAAACTGAAAAGCAAGAAAAAAGGAGTGTGAGCTGAGCTGAGTCTAAAATGAAACGACAATCCTGTGTTCTCTGACGTACGCGAAGGGAGCGTGGGCTGAGGGTGAATTTCAATCCCTGCAGCAAAATGGCTTTGTTTGCTCAAGAGTTCCACAGAAGCCTTTTGCCAGAGAGGGAGAATAATATCTCAGTGTTCTAGAAGGCTCCAGTGGCGGTGGTGACAGCAGAGGCACTCTGGTCCCTGCTGCGCGTCCCTACCCTGCTGTGTGTGGGTGGCACCAATGTGGGAAACAAGTGGCCAATAATTCATAGAGATCTTTGGGATGATATGAAAAACTGTCCAATGATACAACTAACTGAGAGAAAAACTCCCACCCACCCACCCACCCTCCTTCTGCCCCAGTCATCTGCGATAGATCTTTTGCAGGAGACTACTGTAAGTACAACAATGACAACAACGATAAAACCCCTCAAACAAGGAAGCATAGTGAGAAACGAAAACAAAAGAAAATAGCAAAAACATCACATTTAACGCTTCCATCCTCATAACAAGTAACAGATAACAAGAGCAGCGTAACACTTCACAGATGCAGAAATACTTCCCAGGCTCCCATCTCTCACTGTAGATTACATCTGATTACACTCTTCCTCACCGTGTGCTTTGTGTGCTTCACAGAATGACCTCCAGAGGGCCACTGGTGTGAATGTCTCTACCCAAACATATATATATACACTGCTCACAAAAATTAAAGGAACACTTTTTTTATTGGGCCTGGCATGAAATCAATTAAACCTGTCTGATAATTTTATGGTTGGTTATGCAGCTGAGGGCATTGTTAATCACTTTCAGCTGTATTGGTGTTCATGGACTTAACGACAGGTGCACTACAGTGGCAACAATTAGAAACCCCTCAAAACAGGACTGGTTTTACATGTGGAGGTCATTTCAAGTTTCTCCCTCTTGATCGTTTTTGGCTGGTTTTCCACTCGTGCTAGTTTTGGCTTGAGTAATTATCTCTACTGGCGATTCCTTAACCCTACAGAAGTTGCACAGGTTGTCCAACTTCTCCAGGATGGCACATCCACACGTGCTGCAGCAAGAAGGTTTAATGTGTCTCCCAGCACAATCTCCAGAACATAGAGGAGATTTCAGGAGACTGGCGGTTATTCTCGGAGAGCTGGACAGGGCCGTAGAAGGTCCTCAACCCATCAGCAGGACCGATACCTGTTCCTTTGTGCAAGGCGGAACAGGCTGAGCACTGCTCGTGCCCTACAGAATGACCTCCAGAGGGTCACTGGTGTGAATGTCTCTACCCAAACAATCAGGAACAGGTTTCATGAAGATGGCCTGAGGGCCCGACGTCCTGTAGTGGGCCCTGTGCTCACTGCCCAGCACCGTGGAGCTTGACTGGCATTTGCTCAAGAACACCAGAATTGGTGTCCGCCACTGGCACCCTGTACTTTTTACAGACAAGAGCAGGTTCACCCTGAGCAGCTGTGATACACGTGAAAGAGTCTGGAGAAGACAAGGAGAACGTTATGCTGCCTGCAACATCGTTCAACATGACAGGTTTGGTGGTGGGTCAGTGATGGTCTGGGGAGGCATATCCATGGAGGGACGCACAGACCTCTACTGCCTAGAAAATGGTGCTCTTACTGCCATAAGGAATCGAGATGAAATCCTTGAACCCTTTGTCAGACCCTACGCTGGTGCAGTAGGTCCTGGTTTCCTCCTAATGCACGACAATGCCCGGCCTCATGTGGCCAGAGTATGCAGGCAGTACTTGGAGGATGAAGGAATTGAAACAATTGAATGCCCTTCATGTCCCCTGACTTAAACCCTATAGAACATCTGTGGGACATTATGTTTCGGTCCATTAGGCGCCGCCAGGTTGCTCCTCAAACTGTACAACAGCTCAGGGATGCCCTCACACAGACACCATCCGTCGTCTCATTAGGAGCATGCCCCGACGTTGTCAAGCATGCATACAAGCTTGTGGGGGCCACACAAGATACTGAAAAGCATTTTGAGTTGCAGAAATTAAGTTTGAAAAAAAAAATGGACTAGCCTGCTACATCTTCATTTCACTCTAATTTTAGGGTGTCTACACAATTGAGCCCTATGTAGGCTGAAAACCTTTATTTCCATTAAAAGACTTGGCATCCTTTTGTTCCTAAGACATTGCCCTGTTGTTATTTGTATAGATATCCAACTTCATATTGAGATCTGATGTATCTAATGTGTTTCTTTAAAGTGTTCCTTTAATTTTTGTGAGCAGTGTATATATATATATATATATATATATATATATATATATATATATATAAACAGTAAATACACTGTTCTGTTCTTTTAAATCCATCAATGTCTACACAGCATAAGGAGGAGAGTGGGAATGAAGAGAAAGAGAGAAAGAATGAGTGGGTGGAGGCCTGGAGGTTGATTCCTATCCTTTCTTGTTGTCGATTAAATTATTTAGTGTCATATTTAGCACTTTACACTTCTATATTTAAGTCCAAGTTGTGCTAACAAGTCATCAAAACTCTGAGAATGTTTACTTGTGTGTGTGTGTTTTTCTGACCAGTGAGGCACTTATGAGACATGCCCTCCTCAGAGACTCTCCTGTAAGGATTTTTCCTTCCTTCTAAAGCTGTGATGTGCTTCCGCCAACCCATGAGAGTTTCTCTGCATAAGGACATATTTATGGGACCAGCTCCACACACAGGACTCCACACTACAGTGTCTATAGATAATAAGCAAGTGGTTGCTGAGACTATAAAAAGCTACATACAAGCAATTAAAACATTCCACCTGAAATGCATTGGTCTGGCTCTATGGGAGCCCCAGTAAATGAATCATGGTGACAGTTACACAGTTATTGAAATCATGAAAATATGTCTTACATTATCATCTGTTTTCACTGACAAGATTTTTTTTTTTTTAAATCTATGGTAAAAGTCCGCATTAGAGCCAAAATATGCCGATAGTCATTTCATATGCACACATTATGTACACTAGATACCAAAAGTCTTTCCTCACACAAAAAGCTATAAACCCTGTAAAACAAAAATTCACAGGATAAACCACCTTTAGAACTTCATCAGCCCAGAAGCCAGCCTTAAAATGGACCTGGACTTTTCACTTCAGATGCAACCAGGAAATCCTGTCGGCCCTGGCCAGCTGTATTAAAGGTGGTTAATCAGGAACTGATGGATGTTACTGTTAAGTCATCTGTGAGGCACTCCACTAGTGGGGTCTGCTGCTGCTGCTGCTGCTGCCGCCGCTTGATTCATGGTGTGTGCCACAGGTGCTTTCACATTCGCGCTGTCCGCCCAACCCCCCATACCGCTACCCCCACCTCCCAACCCTGCGCTGTTCTCGGTCGCCATAACAAACCCGAGTGGGTGCCTAATATCAGCCGTTAAGTGGCGGCGGCCTCAGGGGACCCGGTAAACACTCTGCATGCATCAACAAGGTGCAGCTGCACCTCATTTAGGCTGATTAAAGGCAATGGAGGTGATTGGGGAACTTACACGCCTTCGGTTGCGGCTGGAGTGAGATGGCAATATAACATGTATTTGTGCATCTCCGGGGAATTTCATATCTGCTGTTAGACATATTGTATTTAAAAATATGGTCAGTATTTGGGTAGCTAAGAAAATTGTTTCTACTAACCACATCTATGTCTGGTTGATTGGTCATCTTTTGAGTAATAATTGTGCAGTAATTGTGGGGATTCTGAGGACTTAATTTTGGATTCAATGACAGCTGGAGATTTGTTGACTCTCTCCTGCCAAATCTAAATAAAGGCACATGCAGATGCTATGGTTGACTTTTGTTCTCCCTGTGCATTGGTGATGTGCATGTTCATTTCCATGTTTATTTTGCTAGTGAAATCATGACTAATCACAGTTGGATGTATGCGTTAAACTCAAGGGGTCAAGTATTGAGAAACTACCTCCAAAAGGGATTAGTCTGTTTCACAACAAATATCTTGACTTGAACACTGACTTCCTTTAAATAGGTTTTGTTCTGTGATCACTCCAAAGAAATGGCAGAGGTTCAAGAGTTCAAGAGCTGCAGAGGAGTGAAATCAATAATACTGTGTGTCTATTTCAAGTACAAGGGTGTCGTAAATATTTTCAAGCTACAAATAGCTGATCTCAAGCAAAGCGTTCTTCTCCACCGGCTCCTCTGGCAGTGGCTTCACACTTCCATTCTTAGCTCCGTTGAGCAAGGTTGGCATGGTTCCTACCGGCCCAAAGCTTGGAGTTTTCCCCAGGACGTCCCCTGCTGCCGCCGCCCTCCCGTCGGGAGAGATAAGCTCGTGCATCTCCGAGGCGGCCACCTTGTCGGAGAGCAGCGCACAAGACGTCTCAGCCTGCTGCCGGCTGGCGTTGCCGTTCCCGTTCTGCGTTATCTTGCAGATCTCCGTCATCTCTGTCACCTCCTCCTGCTCTTCGTCTTCCTCATCCTCTTCGTCCTCCTCTTCATCGCCCCGCATGGCCCTGCGCAGGCTCTCGCGGGGTTTGAGCATGTGGCGCCTCTGCTGCTGCTGCTGCAGCTGCTGCAGCTCCTCGTCCTGCACCTCCCCCCGCTCCTCCTGGCGCTGGTGCCCACTACGTGGCCCGCCGTCGGCCGGTTCGTGGTTGTCGACGCGCCGCGACGAGCGGCACAACGCCTTGCGGAAGCCCCGCTTGAAGTTGTCCGACATGAAGCCGTAGATGATGGGGTTGGCGCAGCTGTTGGTGTAGAGCAGCACCACGACAAAGTAGTAGAGTCCCTTGGGTTCGTCGGGCAGCTGCACCAACAGGTTGAGGATGTTGAGCATGTAGAAGGGCAGCCAGCAGAGCACGAAGACGGCCACCACGATCACCACCATGCGTGTCACCTTGCGCTCGGACTTGCGGCGCTTGGTGGATGTGGCGTGCACCTTCTTGCCTGAGCTGCGGATCTTGACCACGATGAGCAGGTAGCACAGGCTGATGACCAGCAGCGGGAAGAAGAAGCCCACGATGGAGGTGAAGACGATGAAGGCGGCGCGCCACACGCTGGCCGGCTGCGGCCAGATGATGTTGCAGTGGCCCGAGCGCACGCCGGCGAACACCACCACCGGCAGCACTACGGTGAAGGAGAGGAGCCAGACAGTGACGTTTACCGCCTTGGCCACCTGCGGCCGCCGCCACTTTGCCGAGCGGATGGGGTGCACCACGGCCAGGTAGCGGTCGATGCTCATCACCGTCAGGCAGAAGATGCTGGTGAACTGGTTGATGCCGTCCACGGTCATGACCACCCGGCACATGAGGGAGCCAAAGGGCCATGAGTGCAGGGCCCCCTGCACGGCCAAGAAGGGCAGCCCGAGCATGAAGAGCTCGTCGGCGATGGCCAGGTTCAGGATGTAGATGTTGGTGACCGACTCGGTCTTGGAGTACCGCAGCACTATGTGGATGACCAGCGTGTTGCCGCCCAGGCCGATGACGCACACCACGAAGTAGATGAGCGGGATGAGCACACCTGATATGGAGCCCTGCTGGTTCGGTGACGCCGTGTCATTGCAGCCGGCCAAGTTGAAGAGGCACGAGCCGTTGACGGTGTCGTTGAACCGTGTCAGCTCGGGGAACAGGCTGATGAAGGAGCTGTTCTCATTGGCATAGGCAGCGGCAAAGGGGTAGGTGGGGGTAAACTCCATGGCCCCGTGCTTATAAACCCTGGATGATAATCGTCGGTCCACTCTGGAGCTACTGCATTTGTCCTGAGGGCTGGAAAAGAAGAGTTACAGTCATGCACAATTTGTAGGTTACAAATATATACATTGCATATGCATGAATATGAATTTCTGAGTGAAATAAAAAGTGCATGTGTCGTCAGGAAGGTTAAATGGTTATACTATGGTTATACGGTTATACTACAGTGCATGAATATGAATTTCTGAGTGAAATAAAAAGTGGTCATCATGAAGGTTAAGTATATGAATTACTTGGGTGATATGATAAGGCTATAACATGTTATTATGGTCAGTATCCATATAACATAATTTCTTGATATCATAGCAGAAGGCTTCACTGCAAGGCCTTGTTTTGCTGTCAGACACCAACCACCGTCACTAGTAAATGGTGGTAAACATAATGTAAGCAGTGAAAGCATGTTATTTCAGCAGCCATAAAATGTCCTGAAAAAGATTTATATAAAAGCTTAGATGCGATGGCATAGTGATCAAAGCCAAAGCGAAGTGTACACTTGACACAGCGCTTTTGGCAGAAACAAACAGTACCGCCCCACAATTAACTGATAAGAGGGAGTGGATAATACCCCAGCGGCCTGCATGGGGTGGATGTGGTTGCGGGTCAGACAGGAAGCAATTAAGTGAGATGGAGAACGTTGACTTTGCCCTGAAGTCTGTGTTTGGCTATAGCCTGTGTGGCTATTGACAGCTCAGATAAAACCAACAGTGCATGTTCCCACACACACAGCACAGCTGCCACTGATAATTGATATTTTATCTGCCACCGGGATGTGAGGGGAGGCACAAGTGTTTTGTGTCGGTGCGTTAATTAAGAGCCCATGTAATGCATGCGTGGGAAATGTGTACGTATGAATATGACGGTGTGTGTGTGTGTGAGGGAGAGAAAGAATTAACAACAGAAGCCTGGTTTCTACTGATGTATGAGACACAGCTTTGTGTAAACAGGGTTCTGACGTGTGTGTGTTTGACCTCTTGGAACACCTACACCTGCCTCTTGCACTTTCTCTCGCCGTATCCTCCTGTACTCATGCATGCACCAATTCACACACACACACACACACACACACAAATACATCAACACAATCACACACACAATACACACTCACTCCCCTGTGTTAAAGATCAAATTGATATATACAGTTCTTGAAGAAATATTGTCCAGATGGTAGAGATTACAGTTTAAAAGATGAAAAGGTGAATTGTTTGAAAGGATGCCAATTTAATTGATGACTTTGTTCCATTGCTCAATTAGTTCATTGACAGTAATATATAAAACACAATTTTCTCTGGCTTTGTTGCAAAAAGCATGCAGGTACAAGGTAAGAACATGAGATTTCTTCAATAATGGGTGCTGTGAATGAAGCAGTTAAGACCCCTGACGCTGCCTTCATGATAATTTCACATCCAATTAGAATTTCAGAGCAGTTTAAAAATGTAAACTGTCAATAATAGCAAAAGTTGCGCATAAGATTGGATGTAAAGGTAATTAGTGTCTTGAACAGTCTAGTCATCTGAAAAAAGCTAGGATGAGATCGAATTAAAGTATCAAGCAAAGTTTGAGCAGGTGAGCAGTTTTTTAATATCTAAGTTTATATACTGCAAGGTGATCTCGAACAGGACATTCAGTGGCTTTTAAACTTTAACCTGATAAGGCCTGATAATATCTTGGCAACAGTGTCATTTTGGTAATACAACTGGTAATACTGACCTGTAATGCAAGTAGAAATTATTAACTGCATTTATCTATATTTGTTTTCTCTAGTCTTCTGTAAACCAGGTTGTGCACATCTGGCTGAATAATAATCTTTTTACAGTACTGTTGAAATTGTATTACAGTGACTTGTTGAGATGTGTAAACAAGAGGGTTAACTAAAATGATCTGCACTGTCCACTAATATTCACACATATTCAAACATATTACACATCTATTGAACTGAGATTATTTGTCAATAGATTAATAGAGTAGATTAACTTTAGATAAGAACATTGGGCAAGACAGAAGAGGTCAAAATGATTGTCAGAAATGTCAAATGTCAAAATTATTTTATTAAAAGCAATTATTTTGCTGCTTTGCCAAATAGGACTAGACTCTTGTCATATTTACTTGAGTGGAGCTGACCCTCATGTAACTGGGTCAGTCAAAATACACAGAGGTCTAATCACTGAACAGAACTGGTTTTCTGGCCGCATGGAAGTGATTAAATTGGGGTCTAATGCTTGAAAGAGAATATGGGCACTTTCATCTCAAGTTTGTATGCTTTGATGCTCAGGTGAATCTTACTCTCTCGTTAAAGTGAAGGTTGGTGATGACCATTTTCGTGTTGACTCAGTGAATATTGAAAAGCCCTTGGCTGTCTGAATATACCAAAAATCCCCACACACTCTTTCACTCCCATAAACACCTCTACTATAAGATATCTTACAGATCTTTTTTTTCTGTTCACACTGTTTACTGTTAGCTCTGTGATATCAATCATCTCTGCTGGACTCTGTAGCACCTATCCTTGTATTCATCCTATGTGCCCAACACATAATAAGACGCTATAGCACACTGGTTTATTTCTCCACTAAATGCCGTTAAAAGGTAGTCTGGCAGTCCGAGTTCAATGAATGTGTAGGGTCAGGACACTAACGATTGACGTCACATTGCAGGGGCGTAACCCAAATTAGATTTACAGTTACACTGGGGCATTAAACTGTTCAGAAGAGCAGAAAATTATTATTAAATTTTATATTAAAATTTTCAATTCGAAGGAAAATACAACGGCTATTGCAAAGTGGTGATGCCAGTAAAGCTGGTAGGGATTGGTGCCTGGAACATAATCAATCACGAATATAATCACTCTTCATTTCTGTCTCTGCTCTAACATGCAACACTGACTCACATTGACAATCTAACACATGACCTCAAATCATCTCCATTAGACAGAAGGAATTAGATTTGCCAGGACAAATCAGTGGTGAGGAAAAAGTAAAAGGCATAGTAATAAGTAGATTTTCCACTTTTCCACAACGACACATTCATACACACACACGCACACAGACACACACACATTTCTATCTTCATGTACCAGCACTAAAAAAGACATTGCTTAGTTTACTGTGGTTCAAAGGTAAAAAACATCCAAATAGACAGCAACACTCAACTGAGACTATGTCCACACTTTTTTTAAAAATGAAAAACAGGCCCTCTCTATAAAACTGAGATTTTTCACATATCATAGGTCCTTGAGTCACCAAAAAACAATAGCTAAATGCCAGTAACACCCCCCAGATCTTCTAAGGTTGTCATGCCATTCGGCACAATCTGCTGGTATTCACAAGCCACTTTCATTCAGGCTTCCTGGGCATGCCCCAGGCCCCTCTAGTGAATGCTTTATCTTAACAAGCCTCACAGATGTCGTGCTCAGGACAACATTTCAATTTAGGTGGAGGACGGGAGGGGAGGTTCGCCACAATCTCCTGGCATACAAATGACTTGGGCACTTTCCCACCTCCTCCTCCCCCTGTCCCATGCGGTTGCCGCAGCTGATCAACCTATTTCTCATAGTGGCTCGCAGGGGTCATCCATCCAGCTGTGGAGAGGAGCACTGATTAAGTTGGCAGACAGCTGCACTGTGGCATGTGGTGGCGCAGAGATGATTGTGCCCCTGAGAGTGAAACAGGAGAATCCAATCCAACATCCCCCGCCATACACACATGCCCACAGACACACACACACACAAACACGCGCGCGCACACACACACATATCCCTATCATCTTTGAAACAGTGGAGATTCCTTGACGTGCATCTGCTGCCTGTACTGTCAGTCTTGACTACAAGTTTCTTATGCTGCACAAGTTTGGAGGCAAAGTCAAGGCTTTACACAGGCATCGCACAGTGTAGACACTGACTGAGCTCTAAATCTCAGAGAAGCACAAAACCAAACGTATAAAATAGAGAGCAGACACAATGCAGGTTGTTTGTGCCATGATAGCGCTTGGCACCTGAGGCAGCACAGCAGTCCAAAGCTGATAGATTTTAATAGCAGAAGTGACATTCCACAGAAACACTATTGTACTCTGGCAGAGTTAGTGGCTACACAACATGTAAACACTTCTCTGAACCCACGGGTGAGAAAATCCTATTTCTATGGCCCCCTCTCGGTGGATCCATCTGACCCCCGTTGTAAATAGCAGAAAATAAATATTCCCACAGCAGCTCCCGGCAGTGGGCTGAGACAACACTGATCAACACCGGCTCTCCGGTTCTTTTGTTGACAAACGGCACCAGGTGGCATAGCCAACACCGCCAGCTGATCACATGACTGACTGGCCGGTTGGGCTAGATCTGTTTCCTGTGAGCCACCTGCCACCCAGCGCATCTCCCTCTCTCTCTCTCTCTCTCGGGTGCCGTTTGATATGGCGTCAGCCTTTGATGCCAGCTTGACTCTTTGACGCTCTTTGATTACGGAGAGGAGCCGCTGGCCCTGGGTGTCATTCCGACAGATCCTCTGCTTCCATCCTCCACTGACTTGTTACCTTTCACTTGCAGCTTTTTCATTCGCTCACTTAGTTCCATTCACAAGACGACTTCAAAAAGCACATTTTCTGGTTAACGCTTTAGTTTCCCATGCCAACTTTATATCTTATGCTTGCTGTTCACCCTATGACTGAGAGAATGACAACCTTGTATTATTCATCACACGGTTGTGAATCTCCTCAGAGGATTACACAACCTCTTAGTCAGTAGATTGCCAGTGAGTAGAATGTCCATGTTGGAACTAAGGAGAGACCAGACCTCTTCATGACTCAGATCGGCTCGGTAGGTTTCCAATGCAGCGGTGTAGCTGATTAGTAGAAATGTCAAAGTAAAGGGCAGTTGCATCTGTAACTCTCTGTCTCTCTCAGCTCTTCCTCCCTCCCACTCCCCTTCTCTGTGAGTGTTGTTGAGTTTTTTTCATCACGTAGTGGACTGCAGGATCTACTTTGAGTTCAGACATATTTACCAAGGGCCGTAATGCATCTACTTCACCCACTCCATTACGGCCGCTGTGGAAGGGCAATTATGTGGTACATAAGTCACTTTCCTTTCAAAAAACTCTCCAATTATCTCTTGGGTAAGCAGCGATTGTAGTATGCCTGCAGTTTTTTTTTTTGCTTTCAAATTAGCGGGCAAATTTCAAGAGAGAATTCAAGAGATGCCTCTTTGAATTGAAAATGGAAGCATTTAAATGTAGGTATGTCTCTACCACCAATTGACTTAATTTCAGTTCACCTGAAATGACTCTTAGCATTTTGATAGCTGTAATCATACTATTCTTAAAAAGGGAAAAAGAATCAAGACACGGTGAAGAGGAGAAATAACTGGTGGGTGTGAGGTGGTCTATCAGTACAACAGGCAAGCTATTCTTGGGAAGGTGGGTGGGGGATTTGCGTAAACTTCCTTAGCCACTGTCTATCAAGAAAGAAAAATGTCTTCATACAGAGAATTATTAATGAAATCATCTCAACACAAAAAAACACACACACGGATATAATGAGATGAAGAGAACTTATCTGAAAGGCACTTGTCTGCTGGGCTTTATATAATAAGAAAGGAAGGAAATAAGATTGTAAAACAGCTGTCTGTTTATAGTATAGACACTGCCACCAGCCCTTTTAGCCCCACACCCTTGCCTGTTTTATTTCGCAGTGAACTAAGTCATGAAAGCAACTGATGGTAAATTCTGCCTCTTTCCTGCAGATTCCAGTATGGCACCTGAGCTCTTTTGACAAATATAATTGTGAGCCTACTCTTTCTTGTTTTGATAAATCACTGGTGTATTAAGAGAGTGGTTGAGACTGCCATATCTAGCATACATGTATCTCGCTGCATTCTGTATACATTTGTTTACCCAGGTGTTTAGGCACTGCATAGCTCACTCAGGACTATCATTACACACCTGCCAATAACATGCAAATGTCCTCTAGGTGGGAACGGGACGTGAATACACAATGGCGCAAAAAATAGATGAAAAATGCAGGCCCTCTAATGCTTTCATTAAGCTGACATTTCAAAGCATAGTTTGCTTGACTGTGAAGCGTTTTGAAGGAGTCATTCAAGTCACTCGGTGATAATATTGCCAGACAGTTTCAAAGCTGAGATGCTTTAAAAACAAAAAAGAAAAAAAAAGTGAAATATATACTTCAGATGTCAAACCTGAAGTGGGGCTGTGTTGTGAGAGCTCCCTTCTTGTCAAGATGACTGGAGTGGGTGTCTCACGTGCAACCCTTTGAACCAGAGTAACCTAGAGAAACGGGGGGGGGGGTCAAGCACAGATTTCAGCTCTGTGGAGCGTGATGCAGTGCCCTCGCCTGCAATGACTTTCACTGACCGTATGACTATAAATAGCTGTATTGAGCATACATTCCCTCCATCCAAAGCAAGCGAGGAAAAAAAAATGAGCAATTTGTAGTAATTTGGAGCCTATGTGAGCACTGAAACAGGTTCAGAAACTAGTTGCTCCCCTTTCTGATAAATGTCTTCCTGTCTCCCAGAGGGCGCAATCAACTAATTGGATATTTCCACAGGAGCGGTGTGGGACGCAGCGGGGGGCAATAAATCTGGCCAAAGAAGCTGTCGACCCTGCCTGTTTGCATGTGTGGCTTTTCTAATGAAACGTGGTCCATTAAGTGCTATAGCTGCACACATGCTGGGTCGAGGCTCTATGTTTGTTCAGAGGGGATAGGTGACTGTTTCACCACAGCAGCAGAAAAGATTCTGGCACTCAAGAACCTTGAGTCTTACAACAGTCCAGATATAAATCACATCTTAAATTTGGCTCTGTCGTGACTTTTCTCCTTTAAGGTTTCAAGGAAACAAGTCAGAATTTCATCAATCTGCTCAAATACTTCTACAACAAACTGTTGTCAAAGCTCAGTCCAGCTACTTTGACTTAAAGAAAAATCAAAATATATATTTTGCAGCTTTTCTTTTTTTTCCTAAAGAGAGGTTAGAAGCAACTGATCAAAAATTCAGTAAGATCATTTATTTATTTCAGACAAAGACTTGACTGTGTCCCTTGAGTGCTTTGAAGTTTAAAGTAATGGATCCTACAGCTTGCACCACAGCTCTCCTGAAAGGTGTTTTTTATGTGGAAATGAGCCTGGATAAATGCCCAACTGCCAGTGCAGAGCTAGAGCAGACAAAGAGGAGAGGCTTCAGTGATGGGTTGGGGTGGGCAGGGGTAGAGTGCTGTCAATCAAATGTTCCCCATTTGACTCACTCACTGGGGTCAACAAGCTGAAAGCTACACTACTTGGAGATCCACAAAGCTTTCAAGCTTGCAATGCCAAACACACACATTTCTCTTTGCGCGCACACACACTTTTCTTTTCTTGACCACACACACACACACACACACACACACACTGACCTGTGTTCACAGATACAGTACAGTATGAAAACACATACTTGTATTTTACACTTTCCACTGATGGTTTTTTATCCACCACACACAAAAATACACACCTCCAAGAAAGCCAAAAGTCATCCGTCAATAATTACTTTGCCATATCATACTTAAGATGCTGCTGCCTTTGTGCCATACTCTGGCGGCACTGGCACTGACACTCAGTCTGTCATCTGTGTTCCCCTACCTGGGATGACAGTGGCTTGGCAGGGATCAGGGATCCGGACTCCTTAGTGCCAAAAATGTTTCCAACAAATAAAAAGGAAGTAAAAGAACGAAAGAAAAAAGGGAAGAAGCAGAGGAACCAGTGTCTGAAATGTGATGTGTGCCACACAAGGTCAGAGATTACAGCAGGGGGAGTGGCACTTGCCTGGCTCCTGTTTGAAGAACTTATCAGCACTTAGCGGGCATGGCAATTTTCTCCATAAATCCCTCTCCTTCTCTCTCTGTTAGCTGGTTCATTCTCGGCAGTGTTCGAGTTCTTGCACCTGTGAGAGCTGCTGTTAGGATGTTTGTGAATATTGTCACTGGTATTTCTAATTTGCTGGAAAAATGCTGTACTATGACAATAACTTTGCTCTCTTTTTACATTGATTAAAACAATGGGATGCCACTGCACCACACCACACATGTTAACTAAACATGTGAAGTATAACACTGACATATCTGCCAACGGCCTGATTCGTGATGCCAGTTGTGTTTCATTGTAGATCCCATACTTGTGTTATGCAAAGAACTTCTCCCTCCGTTCTGCCACAGTCATTGTTGGAGGCATTTCAAGGGCAGTATTGTTAATCCACCCACCTGTTTCACAGCATCATTAGTCTTTGCTGAAATCTTCTGAGTGAATTTCTACATGTACACATTGTACACTGGTAAATGAAAAACAAGCTTCATTTTTAAATATGTGTTGGATGTCAACACTGCTCTCAATGTATGTGCACAACATGTGCAAATGTAAAATGTACAGGTTCAGTAAGTGTTTGCAGTAATCTATTCAGAAGGAATTTTTCACTTGGTATTTTGGGAATAATTTCGAATTGGCATCCCATAAATTCAGTAAACCTTTCATGGGTTTAATCAAGTCTTCAGAGGTCATGAATAAAAAATGATAAAGCCGTGACCTAGAACATCATAATGTGAATATATTTTTGGTGCATTCATTTTATTATTATTAAATCAGCAACCCCTGACCTAAGACACCCCTCTGTCTTTTGTGAGCAAAAATGGAAGCAAATTAAACCCCTCTGCTGAGAATGGGGCTACCTTTTAAATCTGTGTGGCAGCAAACCACGCACATCTCTAAAGCATCTTCACATTATCTCTGGGGCGCTTTTGGTTAAAGCCACCTTTCCCATCATATAAAACTTCATCTTTTGGCTTCCTCTTTTGATCTATCCCCTCTCCTCTGCTCATCTACTCTTTCCCATTTCAAAGAGACTGTCAAGATGCAGACAGAAATGTGCACTGTGACCATAAAAAAACACACAGAGACATCAGAAAAAGATAAACACCAAAGCTTATTTTCTGCCCCTCTGATTCTGGCTTTGGTATCTTCAGCCTCCTCCTTTAGATTCTGTTCGGATTCTGTCAGTATTTTGTAAATTCCACACAACAATCTTCTCTCCTTCTTTGTTTCAGTCAGAAACATATTGGCTGTTTTGTTTCCGAGTGTATAGAGTCTTTACAAGAGCTGTTACATTTCCCTGTCTCTGTCTGGCTCTGCCCAATCGAACAGCTTAGGAGTTTAAAGCAAGTGATGTAAATGTGTTTAATTCTTTCTGTATTTCCAGTTCTCCTAAAACAAAAAAATCGATTCACCAATGTTCTTATGAATAAAATTTTTCAACTTTTCATACAGCTCTGTCTGAAAGCTGTCTTTGCTGCTGTGTGAGCTAAAAGAAGTGTGTTGACAGCTGGAGTGGTTTGGGTAGCATGTACAGTAGACGAACATATATGAAGAGGATGTGGCAGGTGGCAGAGACATGGGAGAAAACCATCCTTCTGGTGAGAAACCTCTTCCGAGCTGAGTAGGTGCGAATGTGTGGTTATTGGGAGGGCTGATGTCATGCTTTTATCTGTCCTTGACATGAGAACCATGTGGAGGAAGTCAATCAGAAACATATAACCACTAAGGTATAGGTTGATTATGTGTGGACAGACACACAAGTGTGAATAAAAACCTATTCTCCTACACAAAGACAACAACGTAAAGGTTGGAGTGGGGGTTTGGGAGTTCTTAATCCTTAGCCTGATTCATGTGATAGGTCACATACTGCAAAAAGTGGACTGAACGCTTATTCTGCCATTGAGGCTGTGAATGAGAGTACTCCAGGTGGACCTAGAGTGGCCAAGTGGCCAAGTCATTAGAAGGAAGGAAGCCATAGATCCTGAGGAGCTGCTAATTAGTGCAGCAGCTAGCTGCACCAGGCCCATTTTAATCAAACCTCCTCTTTCCTTGTCGAACCTCAGCCCGCAGTGCTGGGGGCACAAATCTACACTACTGCATGACTTCTATCTACCCTCTCTCATCCCCTCGCTTCTTTAGCTGCCTGACATTTCCTTTTTTCGTTTTTCTCAGAACCAAGCACAGGACAATTTATTGCATAATATCTGCTACCAGCAGGTTAACCAGCCACTTAATAGCATGTCCTACCAGCACCGCACATCCAAGCACTTCTCTCTCCACACACACACACACACTGTATATGTGTCTGAAACGAAAGTGCATGTATCAGTAATAACACAGGACTGAAGAATGCTCTCCAAGATTTATATCTTCAAAGATATAACTGGGAAAACCAGGGAACCTATTCTGAAAATGTAGTGTCCAGTGCATGTCTGTTTTTTACTGCCCAAGAATTATACTTTCACATATTGTAGGTAATAGATGCTTCATTCTTATTCAGCCACATTCAGGGTGGTCTGCCGGGTGGTCACACTTGACCACCTCACTCATCCTCCACTCCTGACTGAGGGACTCTGAGACACTTGTGCAGTCAATAACCTCTGTGAGTGAAAAAGTGTAAATCTAAACAAGTGTCGTACTTTACACCTTTGGGATGTTGTCGATTATTTTGTGTAAATGGGGAGACAACTACATTATTAGGCTACTTTATCTTATTTCATTAACAAAGCTCAATTTGTCTTTAGGCAACAAAACATATAAAAGTGAAATTTTCTTATCTGCCGTGATATAAGGAAACTTACCTCGTCTGAAACTGTTGTTGAACGCAGGTCTTGAAGATGCTTTCAAGGTATCCAAAGATTGATGAAAAGTAGCCTAGACTACATTTAGAACGCGAGCGTCATGGTGATTCTTTCAATACCTATTGCAAATTTACTTGAAAATATATAAATCTTCAAAGCTTCTATCGAAACATAAAGAAAGAGAAACTCGTGTACTAAACCGAACAGACAATTGCGCATCAAGTCCGACTTACATTGCGACTCGGTTGCAATGTGCCACTGCAAACCGTATGGCACGGGAAGTCCTTGGCTCAACATTGCATTACTCCCTACGCCATCGCTAGGCTGTAACCAGGTAACGAATATGAGAGGAGACGCCCCAGGGAGAAGCAGGAGGTGTTGAATCAACCCGCTCTGCTGTGATTTTCACAAACTGTTTACTGAGAAACAATGTGCACGTAACAAACATTAGCACTGTAAAAATAATTAAGAATAAGAGAAGAAAAGAAATGAAAAACGTACTCTTCCATAAATTTCAGTGAACGCCACCGTTACTACGTTTTGAGGAGTAAAACACCAGGGAACATGCCAAGTGAGGTGCAGAGTGGCAGTCCACACGGAGAATGCACGTGGGTTGTGATTACGTAGGCTACAATGCAGTGTGAGCTCTGAACAGAAAAAAAACTTAATAATTTTGCAGATGAACAGATGTGATGATGATGTGTCTACTTGAAAATGTGTAGTAGTTTTACTATTTGTTTCCATGTCTTGATGTCTTTGTTGTATAAGACTAGACCGACATTAGGCGCCCTGACAGGCAAATCATGACAGATTGTTTCTGAGCTGTAGCAATACACTGTGTGGCTAATACTATTGGGGCCCACAGGAGATTAACACAATTCTTCAGTTGTGATAGAAAACTCTGTATAATCATGTAATAGTAGTCTCATATTTGTCCTGGAAAACATATTGGTCAGAGCATCCTGTTTCAATTCCTTGAACAAGCACAAAAAGAACATGGCTTTAGTGTCATCAACACACATGCAGAGGAAGAAGAGAATGTTTTGTTGGCCCTGAAAATCGGTGTCAGCAGTGATGTTGACAAGCTGATCTTTGGAAGATTTTGAAGATGTATTATTATGAGCACTTCACTAAATAATAGAAAAAAATGTTTTCCTATATGGCAAATGCCATGGTTATCTGTTTGTGTAGTGGTGGGGTTTGTGTTCTTTCAACATTTAGACATTTCTGCACCTTGTGTAGTCAGCTGTACGGCAACTCAGTGATGTTACCCAGACTATCTTTAGACCTGTTCATGGGCTTGTCTCCATAAGAGGACATTGTGAAATCAATAGCTCATTACTTGTTCTTGGCTAGGTCTTGTTTGCTTTCTTACAGCAGCTACAGATTCTTTGATCTCGGAACTCTATGCCCTTCACCTGTCAAGCATCACTTCCTGTGAATGTTCTGGAGCTTTGGCTCCACTCTTTGTTGGCTAATACTCGGCTCAACCAACCCAGGCATCAGTCAGTATGTTATATGCACTATGAGAAAATTGTTCCATTAGAGAAAAAAAAAATCCAAAATTCAAACTTTTAAAATGCATGTAAACACCTAATTGTCTTTTATCAAATTGGAACATCCAATTTAGGTAATTAGATTATCCAAATGGAAATTGAATGCTTTGTATATGTAAGTAATCCAACTAAGCCCAAACCAGAACTTCCCTTTAAAGGCCCACTATGCAACATTTTTCATTTAATTAATCCGTTTCATACTGTTTAGGATGCTAAAATTAGTCATTACACTGCGAACGAACGGTGTAGAATGCGCCACCGTGGCCAATAGCGGTAGATACAGCACTTGCAGTGTTCAGCAGCGCGGACCGCCTCCAATAGAATGCAGTGCAATACAATGCAATACCGTGGGCTTTAGAGGGAGCTTGTGAGAGAGAAAAACAGAATGTTGCTTAGTGCCGGTTTAACTTTCATTTGGAAGTGACAAAGACATGGAAGCTGGCAACAGCAGCATAGAGCTGGCCAGTGAATGCAGAAGTGTGAAGCGGCAATTTTCAGGTACCTTTTCATTTCTCCATTGGCAAAAGTTGGTTTTAGAACTAAACTCAAACACCTCTGGAATTACTTTACCCATAAATTATTGTTAATGAAACTATTTCTAGCTTTTAGAACCTAAAGTTCTGTGAGCCTTGCAATGTTATAGTTACCGTTTCATGCAAACATTCATTTTTAAACATGAGAAAAACATATCACCAGATCATTCCTTCCACTTCTGATTAGATGTTAATCTACATTTTGTTACCTTGAACTCATAAATGCATTTATAAATTTGAATATAATGTAATCTAATCTAATCTATTGCCATTTTTGAGTCATTCCAGCCATTCAGACACGTGTCATGCTCGTAATTGCTATGTAAACAACAATGATGGCAAAAGGAAGTTTCAGTCAAATGGATTACTCAGCTTTACATTTCAGAATGTAGTAGAATGTAGCAGAATGTGATTAAGGTAAGATTAATGTCACAACCTGTGGCATTTTTATGATCACAGGAAATTGTTTTGCCCTGCCATAGCTATTTCATAAGTCTATGTTGTGTGGTTCATACAGTGTGAAATATATAATAACCTCAATGGTGAAAATTACTTTTTTTTTTAATTTTTTTTATTTGACTTCACTCTAGCAGACAGACAGACAAACAAACAACATCCTTGGTGGAGTTAATAAGTTCTGCATGTACAGTATGGGGCATTGAGGTTGTGGAGCAAAAGTGTAAAAAAAATTAAGGTATTCTTTTTTTTCCCAAAACATCCTCTTTTCAAATTCAATTCTGTCACTAACTTTGCTTTTGTTCCTACTTCCTGTGTGTGTGTGTGTGTGTGTGTGTGTCTGTACCCCCAAACACACCCACAACACCACATGCACACTCCCACAGTGCTGGAAAGGTCGCCCGGGGAGGCGTGGTATTTTCCCAACAGAGGCCATTACTAGAGGCGAAGGGCTGAGAATGTCAGCAGGTAGATAGAAGACCTCAGCACCCCTTAGCCCTGTCAGATATTGAGGGGAGATAAAGGAACGGAAATATGTGGAGGAAAATGGAAAGGAATTGGGACGGAGGCAGTAAAATGGCTGACCTTCCCCCAGTTACAGTGCCCCCTGTGCTGTACACACATATATGCTGAGAGAGGGAGAGGGAGCAGCAGCGGCATTTTAACATTGTCCTTTGGCACGTAAACCTCCGCCCAGGGATCCAATTGTGGCAATTGCACCCATTTACTCTCTGCCAGCACAAAAAAGTCTGCCGTTGGCTCACATTGAGCGGAGACTTGGTGCAACTGATCAGCATTCAGAGCTGACAAGAGAGGGTGAGAGAGAGAGAGAGAGAGAGAGAGAGAAGTTTTCACAGGTATCACATTGTCTGTCCACCTGTGGAGGCAACTAGAAAGAAACCTTATCAGTCAGATGTTGTACATCTTGACAATTGGGACAAAATTTTGTTTTCATACCTCCCCTGCCTCTCCCGTCACAAAACAAATGAAGAGAAATAAATTATAGAGAGTTACATTAAATTTGGCAGGGATATGAAAACAGCAAGAAACATATTTTGTCGTAGAATATGAAATCAACATATCTATCATGCCTTCCATGTGACTGCAAATTAGTGAGGAGGAGCAGCATAGCTTCTTCATTGAAGCAACCCCCTCCCACTGAGTTGCTAACAGAATAGAACAGACCTTGCTAGGCCACAGATGGGAAGCGAATGTCACACACACACACACACACACACAGAGAGTGAGTAATTGAACCTAAAAATAAGATGGGTCTGTCTGGAGGCACTGCTATCGGAATGGACAGGCCATGGCAACAACTGAGGCGTCCAGAAAATTAAAAACTGTTGGATCACAAAGTCCAAAACTTTGACCAGCAACACACCACTGAGTCTACACACACAGCAGCATAATTGCTCCCACAGTGGCTGGTAAAGACAGGAGGAAAATGTACTTTTTCCCAAATCCTTCTCTTTCTTACTAATGATTTTTATCATCTAGCTTTCCGTGAAAATATCCAACATGGATAACATGGATTTCAAACACCCTGACAGCTGGCCACGAGGAAATCTCTTCATTCCATTCTCTTTGTTATTTCCTCAGCTAAGCACTCCACTCGTATCCTAATTCTGCTGGGTGCGTCTGTCTGCTGATGTTCTGCCTATTACAGTGAGATGCTTCCTTAGCCAGTGTATTCTAGGAGGGCTGTCACACAAAGCTTAAATGTCCCAATGGAGCCAGAGTGTGATGGAGCGAATGGAGCGAAATCTCAAACAGCAAAAACTCAATTTTATTATTCAAGCACAGAGGCTCAGCTATGTATTTCTGTAAATTCTCACTGAGTGGCTTTGCGAACGCATAGGCCATGTGAAGATCAAAAATAACAAGATGCTTAGATAGTACTTGAAAAAGGCCTATAGTCTGTTTGTATATGGATATTTATGCCTCTGCCTTGTGCAATGAACACTCTTAGCAGCAGCAAATGGCAGATTGGTGTGCCTCAGGTTTGTAATATATGGAGATGATGCACATGGGCGTAAATTTCATTTAACAGTAGGGGGGGACGATAGATATAAAATTTGTCAAGAAAATTTTTTTGAAGGGGACACAAATAGGTCAGATTGTAAGATATGGATCCCCACAGTGAAAAACTTTGCTTCCATCATTATTAAAACTATTAATTGCATTGTTATGTTGTGTACTGTCAAGCCATCAACATACAATGAAATATAAACATGAACAAATTTAAACATGACTATTACTGTAAAAAAGATACATATAAGTAAAGCTTTGCAACAAAACGGTTTAGGTACACTGATAAACGATCTAAATCTGCTCTCCTTTTCTCTGTCATTTTAGTCTATGAAACTGTCTGCAAGGTAATAAAAACAAGAAATTAAAAAAGGTTTAAAATTAATTAAGCTAAGACACCTAAGAATAGAAATTGAGTACAGTTGTCTCTTTCAGAAGAATAGTGATATAATGAAGACTCCCGCAATATAGACAAACCCAGCGAACCTTCCGTGGGCGCCGCCATCTTGGTTTTCACCATCGCTGCGTTCCTTTGGAGTCATATTTTGCCGTTGATGTGCATGTCATTCTCGAGGTTGCTGGTTTTTGACATTGTCAGTTTTTAATTGAATGGCGATTGAAATTGAGCATTGGGTAGAGGACGTTAGGCAGTGGCCTAAACTTACAGATTAAGGTAATATTTTAAATAACAAAATGTATTATTGTCATCAATAATGGCAACAATTAAACCAAATGCTGTCATTACTCGCTGTGTTGCTAATATTCACAAACCTGACGCTGTCAGTACTAGCTGTGTTATGTTCACAATAATTACCGATTAAAGTAACTCATTGACAACAAAATGCATTTATTGTTTTGTTTATTAATAATGACAACAGTACAACCAAACGCTTTCGTTACTAGCGGTGTTGCTGATATGTTCAAAATGAACACTGTTATTATTAGCTGTGTTGCTAATATGTTCACAATTTTCACAAGTTTAAACAAATATAGCCTATTTACCACAACCATTTAGCTGTAAAAGTAGCCTACGTGTTCTTACACGTTATTTGATTGTTTCATTCATAGTCTGGCATGTGATGAGGCTCAATTTTAGAACTCTAAAATTGAGATATCTAGAACTTAAGCTACCAACGCTACCAAAGACCGTTTAACACACCATTTCTGACGCTACTTCCTTAGCAGCAGAGGAACGCAGCAATGGCGGGGGTGCTTTTCTTCCGTGTTTCGCTGGATTTGTCTATAAATACACCAGCCACAAAACACGTGATGAATCAAAGCCGAGTGAATTAGATCTAACTTTACTGTGTGGCCTTGACAAACCATAAACTAAATCGTCCGTAGGGAGGGAAAGTAATCTCATTGCCCCCTGCTGGTTGCGTTCCAACCTCTATATCAAAATGAATGGGATTTTCTCTTCAGAAAATTATATTTCGGTTCACACTTCAAAGTTCCGATTGTGGCTTTCATATGATATGCATGTTGGGTAGTTCTATCGATTCGGATGGTCATTCATTATTTTTTCCACAGATTTGAATTGTTTTTAATGTTTTTAAAAAAGCTGATAAAGGACTACACTGAACGATCGTCGCGTGTAAAATCTTAGCAACTTACTTTAACCGTGCCCTGCGATACACCAATGAATTCACTCAACAACAGGGTAAAATATTACATAGCTGCGGCTACTGGCCTGCCCGCAATAATTAACCTCGGTGGAAGCAAGCAACATTTCGATTGAAAGCGATGTAAGTGCAAACTGCTTTCAAAACTGTCAACAAAAAAGTTAGGCTATATTCAGTCAGCAAGGGCATGGACAGTACGGGACACTGGCATGGAAGTTAACAGATAACATTAGCATTAAAATGTCATATGGTGTACACATGTATCATAAGGGAATATACTTAACCTGCCTCACTAGAATATCTTATAACCAACATTCAAATCGTGTGATAAACCACTGCTATTTTACTCCATGCAGGTAACCTTAGCCTAACATTAGCTAACGTCAGAAACTAGCGTTAACATTACTGGCTAGACTGTAAAACCAAACCAAACATCTGTGTTCATGAAACTCACTTTACTATACGAATCCACATCTGTAGCTGAAAAATATGTCTGATGTACAAGTTCGGTGTCATGTCTGTAGGATTTTTTTAAAAAAATCGGTTTATGGGTTGCTAGCCATTTTAAAGGCAGGCAGAGATTTCCCAAATAGCCGAGACAGGTGCAATCATCAAGATTTTGGTATCAACCACTTTATTTCATTTTAGACAACCTGTGAAAGGGGCTCAATGTGTTAAAAACCGAACTCCCTTTAACTACATTAAAGAGAATCTATTTATTTAATGTGAATGAAATACCCTGGTACTAGCGTTCAACTTCATTGAGCTGCAGCCACGCATCCAACTCATACAGTCTATGATCCAACTATGTAGACTAGAGTAGGCTCACTGATCTCTAAAGAATATTCTTTAGAGATCAGTGGAGTAGGCTACTGTACGTGAGATGAACTGGGGAAGCAGGCAGTGGGCCAAACCACTGTGAGGAAAAGGAGGGTGAACTCCACAGTTTCAGAATTCTTTTTTCTTTTCTGCTTACAGTTATTTTAGATATACATACATTTTTAACAATAGCGAGTGTTTTATATACATATATTTTTTTTTTTTTTTTTTTTTTTTTTTTTTTTTTGGGGGGGGGGGGGGGGACATGTTCCATGTGTCCCCCCTGTGATTTTCGCCCATGATGATGCGGTTTATGGCAGCAGTAAAGAGTTTTATTTAAGATTCATTTTAAGTTTCCTTTACACTCACATGGCAGATGTACTAGCTGTGAGCGCGAGTATTGACAGCAGGAGCAGTAAGGAATAAATAAACTACATCGAGTTAAAACACATGCATCTAAAAGACTCATTTGCAGCACAGGCTGTTTGCTATGTGAGTGCCTCATCTAGAAGTCAGGTCAAGGATGAAATAAGAGACTTTATATATCTTTCTATTTTAGCTTGTATAATCTGCATTTTCTTTTTCTATTGTGTGGATGACCGCCCAGATGGTTGAACTGTAGTAGGAGGAAGCTGTCAGTATCTGCAAGGTGATGCAAGTTTGCAAAGTCTCTGCACACTTGATTTGGTAGTTGGTAGTGAAATAACTCGGGGCATGTTTGTAACGAGTGTAGGCTCTGCCAATGATGATGCTTAATCTTTTCAGACATTGTATCAAGGGCAGGAGTGGTATGCCCAGTCTAGGGCACAGGTGTCATGCTCAGACCTGCGGGCCGAATCTGGCCCACAGTGCTACCATGCTACCAGTCACCTTAGACAGACATAATCCCCCACCCTCACCAAAAATGAAAAACAGAAGCTTTCAAGCCAGGAGGGGGGCAGATTATCCGTCCACTATTCAATATAAAAGACAGAGTGGTTCCTGATTCAGTGTTTATGCAGAACTACTGTAACATTTGTTTCTTTATGAGGAGGGTTCAGCATTAAATATCTGGAGAGAAAGGAGAAATAATGCACAATTTTAGTCAGTTTTCCAAAAAAAATTTCAGTTTGGTCTGTCACTTTGTGCCAGTTTTTAAGTTTGACCGGACAGCATTTTAAATTTTGACCCAACAATGGAATCCTATCAAAATAACGAACACGAACACTGACAGAACAGCAGAACAATAGGTTATTTTTAAATGTAGTCTAAAGCTAATAAATACTGAGACGGAAGTCATTTTCATGAAAAACAAAACAGGAAATTATGGTGTCCTGGGAAGGGTAATACATTTTAGAGGACAGGCAGTAAAAAAAAGATAACCATCCTTTAAAAACAAAACAACAAAAAAAACAGGCAACACTAAGAGAGAGGTGATCCTCTGACCAAACTGGTATTTAATGGCCTCATCTGATGGCATTAGCCAATACTGGTTTAGCTTGGTTGCAAAAGTCACAAGTTTTTATCAAAACATCACAAATAAAACAATGCAAATTTTGTCAGAGTGCTCCAGACTTGTTTTTGTTTGATGTCAAAAAAAAAATTGTGTCCCAAGTATTTTCATGACAAATCACACAAAAAATATCCTGAATGACCCATTTATCTATCCTTCACATGACCAGATACCATAGAAATTAATTGGAAACTAGTTTCCTGATACAAAACTAGTGGACTGATAAACACCCCTACATACAGTGTCTAAATCGGCAGGGTGCCTGTTAAAATATAACCTCAACATAAACATCTCAAGGACATTTGAAGAAGTATGTGCTTGATGACTAAAACCTAGAAAAAGGTTTACATAACAGTTTTGGCTTTTGGTGCCCCCTCCTGATGTAGGCCAATCTGAGATTCTGTGCTATGACTCACATTCTCAACTACTATCATTATTCTTGACATACTACAAAGAAAGTGTTTTTGTGTAAAAAGTGTAGACAAAAAAAACTTTTTTGTCAGATTCAGAGGAATGAAATGGAAGTGTGAACTTCAAGTTGCAGCCAGCCATAGATGATAGTTTGATTTAGTGAAAATGAAAAAAAAATTGCCTAGAAATAGATATGAGTTAGTGTTAACAAATAGTTTTCCTTAGCAGCCAGGTACCAATCAACGTTTAGGAACAATCAAAGCGCTTGATTACAGTGAAAAACGAAGTGGTGGGCGTTTTGTCATTGACTTTGGAGTTAAACTTGATTAGAAAATGAGTTGATCAGAAAAAAAGCACTCCCATTGTTTACATAAAGGATGTATTTACTGTTTTCACCAAACTTGCTCTGATTTTTAGTCTGTCATTATTTTATTGCATGCAGAAGCAGTTAAAAAAAAAAAAAAAAAAAAAACAATGATTCTAGGATTGAGCCCAGTCAATAGGTTGTGGCCATAATATTTTGTGTTGGCCTGGCTTGTCAGGCTAGTTGAAGAAAATGTCAGTGCAAATATAAAGGAGCAAGTTGGTTGATAGTGATTTCTTGTTTATTTGAAAAGTTCTCTCATTCAACAATAACAATAATTTGATCTTGTTGCAGTTACATCTTGCCTATGGAAAATGAATGAAATATTTAAACATTAGAGTAGAAATACATTTACAAAGGATAAAGTGAAATCTATCACAGACATACACCCTATGTAGAAGGCAGCTACAACAACATAGTGCTGTTCCTTCTTATAAGCCATTCTGGAGCAATCTCACATGACAGGACTGTAACTCAAGACCTGGTAATATTGAAGCACAACAGGCTTACTAACTCAAAAAAATGAATCAATAAAATATAAATTTAAAAAGGTTCTAAAGCAAGTAAAATAGGTACCTTTGCAGTTACTTTCTCTCTCTTGTCCTTGTCGCCCCGACTCCCTGATTCCTAGACTTATAAATTCATCCACTTTTCTATCCCAACATTCCCCTTTCTCACTCTCTCTTTTGTGTGTCTCTCATCCTGCCTTGCATTTATCTTTCATCCCGCTCCACTCGGGGGTTCCTCAGAGCAGCAGGCAGCCTTTCTTCTTGATCTTAGTGGGTTGCGGGCACAGCACGGCACGAATGGCCTCATCAAACACCGTCTTTAACCCACGCTGGGTCAGGGCAGAACACTCCAGGTACTTCACCGAATCTGTCAAGACCCCCCGCCCCACACAAACACACACACACACACAATTATTAGTAGTGAATGCATTCTCCTTTCATGGTTGCAGACTCAGCATAATAAACCAACCAATGCGTCTCAATCATGTTTAACACACCCCATAAACACACATACACACACACATACACTCTGCTCCACTAAATTAATACATTTTGTAACTCAGAAATAAACATGTAAACATATCTACAGTATCCACCACAAACTATTATAAATGTACTATTTACCTTGCACAATAAACTGAACATGCATACAATGTTGAGTGAGAAATCACGTAACACGTTGGTTACTGCTGGTTCTACAAAAACAGAAACACTCCATGGAGCCTACACTCTGATATGCCGTGAATACGTATTTGTGTGTGTGTGTGTGTGTGTGTGTGTGTGTGTGTGTGAGTGAGTGGGTGCATGTGTGTGTGGGTGGGAAAGCCCATGTGTTCTCCCAAATGTTAACTTGGAAAGCAAAATGAAGCAGGCTGCATTAGGCTTGAGTTTGCTGGGTTATTATGCAAGGCACATTGGCAGTCAGTTATGTCACACATTCAGAGATATTTTCCAAATGTTCAATCCATAGCACAATTAATGGTTGACACAAGTAAAATACTGGCTTATCACGCATTCTAGCATTAGCATTCTAAAAGACATTCTGATTTTACCGACAGGAACTCATATTCATACATACACATGTGAAGGTCCATTTTATTAGGGCACATTATCTTGAAAAGCTTTGCTCTTGATTTATAATCAAACACAGACTTTAATTGTTTGTTCCACGTAAATGTTCTTCACTGCTCTATCACAATGCTAAAACAAATATGTAATTAATCAACCCTAAGGAACTGTAAGTTACATTGATCACAGAACTTATCTTAGCTGCTTATCGCTTTTCTTAAAAAAAAAATAAATAAAATACTACACTCAATTAACACCAACCAGCTGGCTGAAGTTGCCAAGTAGCACAGAGACACAGCAACTGCAAATTTTGCTACAGTGATGTAGATTAAAATGCAGTCAAGGTGAAGGGTCATATTTGTTCATGCCAATCATAATCAAGGACAAGAACTGTATTTTTGTAACCTCATTAACTGTTGGTGTTCTTAACAGATGTCTTAACATTGTGGTGCTCACTGATCAGTACTATTAAGTAGAGCCCGACCGATAAAGGATTTTGAAGGCCGATACCGATACAAATATTTGTTGGTTTAAAAATCTGATATTCCGATATATATCGGCCGATATTTAAAAAAAAAAAAATCAGAAACTCGCAACAAAACATTAAAAGATTTCCATAACATTAGCTATTTGTAGTTATTTATGAGTTTTAACTAAAATACATTTACATTTACATTTATGCATTTAGCAGACGCTTTTATCCAAAGCGACTTACAAAACGAGGATAACAATCAAGCTACATAGCAGAAACCTTAAGGAGCATAGTGCTAGGGGATAGTGCTTCAGTTCATTTTAGTGCTAGGATAGAAGATGTTCTCTGAATAGCTGGGTCTTTAAGAGCTTTTTGAAGGCCTCCAGAGATGGCCCTGTTCTGATTGTTTTTGGTAGGTCATTCCACCAGCGTGGGACGACACATGAGAAGAGTCTGGATTGCCTTGGGCGAGGTGCTGGGACTGCCAGTCGACAGTCATTGGAGGACCGGAGTTGTCGGGGGGTAGCCTGAGCTTTTATGAGAGCGCTTAGATAAAAAGGGGCAGATCCTCTAAGCACTTTGTAAGTCAGCATCAGTGATTTGAATTTGATGCGAGCCGCCAGAGGCAACCAGTGGAGCTCGATTAGCAGAGGGGTGACATGCGTCCTCTTCGGCTGATTGAAGATGAGACGCGCCGCAGCATTTTGGATCATCTGAAGTGGCTTGACGGCACAGGCAGGAAGTCCTGCCAGAAGGGCATTGCAGTAGTCAAGGCGTGAGAGGACCATAGTTTGAACCAGCAATTGGGAGGCTTGTTGAGTTAGGTATGGTCTGATCTTTTTGATATTGAATAGTGCGAAGCGGCAGGCCCGGGCAACAGAAGCAACATGGTCATTGAAGGTTAGCTGGTCGTCAATCATAACACCTAGGTTCCTGGCTACCCGTGAGGGAGCAAGAGACAAGGAGCCAGAGTTGATGCAAATGTTGTGATGAAAAGTTGGTTTAGCTGGGAGGACCAGCAGCTCGGTTTTTGAGAGGTTCAGCTGGAGATGATGGTCTTGCATCCATGCAGAGATGTCAGAGAGGCAATCCGAGATTCGCGTTTGGATGGTTGGGTCATCGGGTGAGAATGACAGATAGAGCTGGGTGTCATCGGCATAGCAGTGGTAGGAGAAGCCGTGCTGGCGGATGATTTGGCCCAAGGAAGTGGTATAGATGGAGAAAAGAAGGGGACCCAACACAGATCCTTGGGGTACTCCAGTAGCAAGGTGGTAAGGCGCAGAGGTGTGTCCTAGCCAGGACACTTTGAACAGTCGCCCAGTGAGGTAGGATTCGAACCAGCAGTATGCATCACCCTTGATGCCCATGTTTGACAGTATAGACAATAGAATACTGTGGTTTACCGTATCAAACGCAGCTGACAGGTCAAGCAATGATAATGCATTTTAAAAAGAAACTTGTTTATTTTATTGTCACAACGGAACATCAAATTCAAAATATTGGACTTGATAGTCACGAATTTTGTCATGCTTATCTGAGTATATAAAACGCCAACACACTGAAATATTCATTTATCGGCCATTATAAATGCCGATACCGATAGTTTGGAAAATGCCTAATATCGGCCGATAATATCGGCCTGCCGATATATCGGTCGGGCTCTACTATTAAGTTCTTGAAATAAATCATATTAGCATGTGCTCTCCTGACACCTACAGTACATTGCTGACAGCAGTGATTAGTATCAGTGAATTGCACACATAGATTACATCATATTGTCTAACTGACAATATGATGTGCTTAACTGACTTCTGACAACAATGATTTTCCAACATCCTGAAATTAATAGTTTAATCCTGAATCAAACTAATTCTCACTGTCACAAATTTAGTCTGTTCTTCATAAAACTTGATAGAAAGAATCTTTTGACCAAATTCATATAAAGGTTACCTATTGGCGCCCCAATTTTCCCAAGCTTTCAACCGAGGCTAATCAAAATCGTCAGCAAGCCCATCAAACAGTATATGAGCTTATATCTCAGCAACAAATTGATGATCAGATCCAAAGATACAAATGTCCTACTTTGGTTCTAGACATGTTTGTGTGGACCTAGAACCATTTTGCATCATTTTGCTTTTGCATCAACATTTTGCAAATAGCTGTTTTGCACTGATAATGCAAGTGTACCTCCTAGTTTGTGGGGCGGTGGTGGCGCAGGTGGTAGAGGAGCCCCACTCTACCTGACACCATCGAAGTGTCCTTGAGCAAGACACTGAAACCCAAATTGCTCCTGGTGGCAGGCTGGAGCCTTGCATGGTAATCCCCTCCACTGGTGTGTGAATGGGTGTGTGATTGGGTGAATGTCATTGCAGGCGGCGCATGGAGACGCAGCGGCCTCTGGCTCTCCTGACCGTGCGCATCACTGTGGGATAGCTAGAAACGTAATTTCGATTGTATATGTAGAGAAATTGACAATAAAGTGACTTAACTTCACTTAGTCTACTGTGGAGAGCGCCAAGGATGATGGACATTTGTGATGTCTTTGTCAATAATGGCAATATTTCACAGGCCACAGATTTTGTCCATTCTTCATAAGAGTTGGCCAAGCCTCAGCCCAAGCCTCATAAAAGATATCTATAGCCATTTAGATGCATGTAACCTATAACGCAACTGAAATTCACAATGGAAATCTGTGATTGATTGCCACAAAACATAGTGTGCCCGTCTCAGACACATCATGCTTGCCCCCATATTGCTGCTTGCAGACACATGTTTAAGTACTTTTCATGTGCCACTGTCTTGCTGTAGTGACAGAGTCTTTTGTTTAAAATCACCAATAGTGATTATCTTAATGAGTAAGGTTGATTTTCAATATAGGCTTACTTGACTATTAAATTACCTTCAGTGACTGTCTGACAATTGGTCAGAATGCATTCCTCAAAATCACCTCAAAATTAGTATAATTATCAAAGCCAAACAATTCTGCCTCAATAAGTAAATTAATCTTAAAACTAGTATAACAAGATAAATATTCTGAAATCTGGGGAATTACACTAGTTAAGATTTCCATTTTTTGCAGTGGCAGAAAAGTCTACACTTGTTTAGACATTAAAGTTAATTAGCATCCCATCCTACCATATGTCTGCTATAATGTAAACCTTAAACTTGATGTGCAGTTCAACATTTTGGTTCCAAATTCAGCTTTTTGCTTTGACCCTCTCAGGCTTTCAGCCCCCTACATCTGTAAACCCTGTTCCAAAAATACCCTGTTCATCCATTGTGTTGACGTTTGTATGTGTTTACATGTCTTTGTTTGTGTGGCTCTGCCTTTTTGCACTTACATTGTAATTATAGATTTTGTATTAATTTTTTTTTACAGTTCAGGGGCCTCATTTATAAAGCCCTTTACGCAACAAAAAGTTGCGTGAAGCAGGGTAAAATTTGCGGTCGCAACATGTCTCGCAAAAGTCGGGATTTACAAACATTTTCCATGCGCTAAAAAGTTTGCAGGTTTCCGCAATCTTTTGACCACACGTGTTATCTTGCGTAACGCTCCCGCAAAGCTTTCTTGACTAGCAACCTATAGGACTCGGTTCTAGACTGTGTTTTAGTGACCTCCAATGGTAAAATAAAATATCACATTGATAAAGAAGCCGGATGGACAGCGCAGAGGCTGCATGTGAGCACTTTAAAATGTAATGTAGTATTCGTAACATGCCTATAAGAGAAATATGCAACAAATTCTATATTCATAGTAAGTGCTTGGTTCTTGGCGCTGAACTTACTTTGTTGACAACATCAGTTGTACGCTGCCACTCACTTTTGTTATTTCAATTTGATATTACTTTTTTATGGCCTTCAAACAAGATTTAGTGAAGATCTTCGGAGGTTGGTCTCGCATTTCCTGAATCGTGTTTTGTTTTCACATTTACCGTGTCATGATTGGCTATGGAAGGCACCTTTAGAAGTTACCATATTCATTGAGTGATTAACATGGACCTTATTGGGTAAAATATGGGACGACCTTGGGAGGAGAATGAGGCTCGTGCACAACGTATAAGGTAACGCAAGTCCGTATTTATAACGAGAAAAGTGTGTACATGTTTGCGCCGCAAGGTTTTATAAATCAGTTTTGTTTTTTTGCGTACGAAAATTCAAACTTTTTGCGCACAAAATCTTTCAGAGTGAAATCTCCGCAAACTTTTATAAATGAGGCCCCTGGCATCATAGGAAGACTGTGCTTACTGTGAATCCTGTGTACTTATGACAACAATTCATTTCTGAAAAAGTCTGTTTTAACTCACCGATCTCTTTGGCCAAAGCAAGGCCTTGTGGATAAGTGATTGGTGCAAGCTTCTTCTCCTTGAGCTTATCAATGGTGTCCTTCTCATCTCTCAGATCAAGCTTGGTGCCCACCAGGATGATGGGTGTGGAAGGGCAATGATGTCGCACCTCTGGGTACCACTATAGGTGGAAGAGAGGTTTCACAAAGGCATAATGAAGATGAAGACTTGCTCTCTTTCTCACTCCCCCCCCCCCCCCCCAACCCCACACACACGCACATACACACTTTTTATTTCCTGTTTTCTTTCTTTCTCCCTTTACTCATCTCTATTCTCATCTACATTTCTTTTTTTCATCCTTTTTGTCTCTAAAAGTGAATGGAGTGAATAGGATGCTGTGAGTGGTGCTTCACACTCAGCCATTTCTATGCCTGATCATGAATAGTGTATCACAAATAGACACCCCCTTCCCACACAAACACACACACACACACACACACCACCCAAACACTGGATATTGATACCCAACAGGCACAGGATTTTCTAATATCTCCGGCATTCATTATTCATGTGCCTGTTGATGTTGTGCACGACCTGCGCGGTCCACTGGGATGGGTTCATCATTATCCAGCAAGAGGCTCTCATCCCTCAATGCAAAAGAAACACAGAGGAAGCCGACAAGAAGAGGGATTAAAAAACTGATGGAGCACTGCTGCCACTATTGCTCCTCTGACTTTTGTTAAGTGTGGTTGAGAACACATGGCCTGGATTAGTCCCTTCATTACTGTGCACATTTGTGTCTGTGTGTGTGTTTGAGTGGGACGGATAGCGTGGAGCTGGCTGAGTGTGTGGTCCTAGGCATTAAAAAGGCCTGCCTCTTTATGTGTTCATATGGATTTCAGATGGGTTCCTTTTCAGAGCGCTATGCTAACATTCGCAGAATACTAAAGCAGGTCCCTTCACTCAGCTGCCATCTTCAGGTAGCCTTAGCCCAGGTATTTGGGATTAACAAGGCTATGCCCTAATATGCATGACTCCAGGTCATTTGGTGAAATGTACATAAAAAACATGTGCCATTCAAATCCTACAGCTTAAATAATGCAATAAAACGACATTATGTAAAATGGCTATTTGCTCACAATAACTGTGCCAATATTTGCAGTATGGCTATTACCATGGTGATGGAGATAATAAACAATAGGGCTAATCTCCAAGTCATATCATATTGAACAATTGGATACTTTGCGGACTATGCAGACTATGAACTCAGAAATCCTGACAGGCAGCCTCGTTCACTGTCCTGCAGAAGGTCTGATGGATTCGGAGAAATGAAGGTCAGAGCAGTTTTCAGTGACTGCATTCTATGGCCGCAAACGAGGGTCAACTACTGTGACATTTGGAGCTGTCAGTCCCATTCTTTTTTTCAACTACGTTTGTCTGCAGAAAAAATGCTCAATGCAAAAAGCACTGCCAAGGTATATGTTGATGTTTTTTTCCCCCCTCGACATCTCTTTTTTTAATGGTCACGGTTGTGCTTCGTCAAAGCTTTGAGCATCAAACCATGCAGAGGCCAGACCTTGAGTCCAATTTATATGTATATACTTCAACATCTCCCAACGAGACGCAGGCTCTGTAAGACAATAAAGGCAATGGGTATAGAATAATTCAACAATGGCCTCGGGCCGCCTTTTTTTATACAGGGACTTTTTGTGCTGTCCCTAGTGCGTCACTCTCATCTCATTTTCCACCTGAGCTAGTTGAGAATGAGTGTCACACACAAATATCCTGTCACAGATAAAAAGAAACTTCTACACCTGGTTCATGTGTACATTCCGTGGCACTCAAAGGAGAGTCTCATTGCCAGAGTCTCATTGAAACGGGGAGTAAAAGAACTAGCTTTCATTGGAATTGCATGGGCAGTAATCCAGTCTGGATAAGTCATGTCAGACACAGCTGGTTCCTACCTTTGTATAACTGATTGCTCTGCTATCTGCCTTTAAATAGATACTAATTTGTCTTATAAACCCTTCACAATCTAACAAGTCTCCATCTGCATATGGATGTTGTTACCATGGAGATGTCCTCCTCTTGGGTAAAAAAAAAAAAACACCAGAGGAGGACAATTGAAATACAACACTGAGTCCATCCTCTGAAGTAAAACTAGTGGAAATTGATTTGCGTTTTAATAATTGACAGAAGAACGTGACTCATTAACTTCAGAATTTTCATTTCGTTTGCACGTCTATTTGCATGACTAAGGTTTACAAAAACACTTTCAAATCACAACACTGCACTTCACTAAAAATACTTCATGAAGTCGCTAAAGCAAACTGATTAAACCACATCTTTCAGTCTTCCATCATAAGAACGTCCAAGATACTATTGCCAGTGCAAGTGTCCATGACAACTAAAAGCAGTAGTGTAGTGTGCGTGTGAGAAGAATAGTATATCATGTTAGGATGCCAACAAAGTAGTGTATCAGGTTATAGGCCAATAAGAGGACTACATATAATATATCAGGTTATAGTCTGAGTACTACAATGGAGAGGCATGCCCTGTTATTATAGGCCTTGATAGTATATGCTATTATGGGCCTAAAAGGATTGACTAGTGCTATAGGTCTATTACCTTTATGTGTGTTTACTGGACTACATCCAGACTTGCACCCTGTGTCTCTACTGTGTCTCTTCCCTCATATCTACCAAACCTTCACCCGCCATTAATTGCATGTATTCTAAGGATATTAACCATGTAATTTTCTTAGAGTCTGGAGGATTTGAAAGATGACTTGCTTTTAAGTAAAAAAAATAAATAAATAAACAAAATGTATTGTGGCTCATTGATACATTAATCTAGCATGATATATCTATGTCACAATTTTAGTACTGGTGATGTGCCATGTTTGTCAATAATATGATTTCTTTCTCTTAATTTAATTATTTGTAAAAAAAAAAAAAAAAAGAGAGATGATGTTGTGTTAAATAGAGTAGAGCTATAGTTGTCTTAGTCATGTGGGTAGTTTCACACACTGAAAACTCAGCCAAAAACTCCCTCTGAAGTGGGCCAGAAGAGAACATTGCCAGGTGAAATGTTCTTTTGTTAAAAACAAACATTTTATTACTTAAACAGAAAACACCCGCAGGACATATGTATTCTTTTTTTCATTTCTTAGAGAAATTAGACTGAACATTTCAGTTTAGTTTAGATTGTTTATGTTTCATCAGATTGATAGAAGCCAGTGAAGACCATTCTGTCTGGAAGGAGCTGGATTAAGTTATCTGAAGCTGAAGAGCCCACAGGCTGTTCTTTGTTTGTTCTGGTGGATAATGGGGAAGACAAATTATCAGTGCGGTTTTAGTGTAGTGTACCTACATTAGGCAACAGTGCATATTGCTGTACAATGTATGCCTGGATATTGTGTGGTTGAAGAATTCTGGGAGATCAGGGATCATTTTTATGGTTTATGCATTCTCAAAAAGATGGAAAAAATGTACCAAACCATATTGTCACATTTGTTTGTTTGTTTGTTTTTTCCGTCTAATAGTTTCAAATGGTGAGTTGAAAGTAAAAGTTTGAAAAAGGCATGGAAAAAATTTGGAAAAAGTGGAACAAATTTTTCTTATTGTGACAAGGTTAGACCACATGGTAGGCTATATTCTATACCTTATCAGATCAGAATCTTTCTATCTCTATCTCTCTATATATTTCTCTTTCTCTATCGATCTATCCTAAAAAGATCCTGAAAGCTAGCCTCAGTCACACAGAGCTGAGTGTTATTTCAGTATCTGTTATGCTAATTCATATGAGGGTTGTCTGTAGTTGTCTGCCAACCATCTGCTGGAAGACTCTATTTGAGTGCTATTTGGAGCCATGTCAGCCCTTCATATCATGAGCAAGTGGCACTTCACCGCCAAAAGCCCAATCATACCTGTTTGTACTTTCTGATATCAAATTGTGGAACGCACACACACATGCTAAAAAACAATGATTAACTACATCGAACGTCAAAGCCTGAGCAAAGCCTGAACAAGCCTAGGACAAATATACAGTAGATGGGCATAGATCTGCTTTAGGCATTTTTTATAGCTTGTAGTATATACTGTAACTAGCAAGGCCCATGGACTCTAACTGAAGATCACCTGAAAAGCACTGTCAAAGCATTGCCACACAGGCGTCTTGTCTTGTCCATCTGAATAAGCCAATATGTGAAGCAATAAATGAGGCAGATGAGGAGATGGCTCAGCCTGGCAAATGAAAACCCCAGTTTTCAATACGCTTTTTAATGAATGTCAGACTCAAGACTATCACAAAGGCCTGGGAAGATAATGATTAGAAAATAACAACATGCCATGTGGCGCATATAAATAAAGTTCAGCTCTCTGGAAATGCAGTAGTCCTGCTATGCTACTGATACTGCTGGTTTTACTGTCAGAAAATGTCTTCCTATGGATTCAGAAAATGTAATGCTACTCTTGATCGAATGTACATAATAGAAATGTACATATGTGCACATGCATTAATGTCTAATGTCAGTCTTTGGCTGGAGAAGCACTGACACATAATTCAAAACATGATGGGCCGATGAATAATTTAAATAGCCATTTGTAGAAACTATACACACTGCCACCTAGTGCTTTCAGGCCAACAACTACAACATAATAAACCAAAATCAATCATCTGGTTTCTTGACAAGATTCATTGTCTGTCTCAGTGTGAGCATTCACAGAAAAAGCTATTCCAGACAGGCACTAACCTTGGCTCTGACGTTCTCGAATGAGGCTGGGCTGACCAGAGAAAAACAGATGAGAAACACGTCCTGAAAAACGAGCACAGGAGCACAAAAAAAAAAAGATCTCAAAGAATGAATTCAATATTTATTTGGGTGCTGTCACATTCGTAAACATTATTTGAAAATAATGAATGACAACATATACATTTTCACACTATCCCTGTACTTCAGGAAATTCTTTCTTTGAGCCTTAGAGCCTTATTAGCATTTTGGTGTCTTGCTCTCACTGCTAGAACTTTGTAATACAGTCCTATCATATGTTGTAGATATTCCATTCTATTTTGTGATAGACTGTTGTAATTAATACTTGTGTTTATCCACCCTTTATATGATTACATGCTATCCAAACTAATTTCAAGATGACACTAAAACTAATAGCATGATCAAAAGAATACCACACAAAGAAAGTTACATGTTGATTCTTGAAACATATCAAAATTTATGTACATTTATCCTGGTGTAAATACTAATGGAGTTTGCAGACATGGTTTTAATGTCTGTTAATTTAGCTCGTTAAGAAGTGCCCCTGCTTACTGTCTGTGGGTAGGAGAGTGGCCGCAGTCTGTCGTAGTCCTCCTGTCCAGCTGTATCCCATAGCCCCAGGTTCACTGGCTTGCTGTCCACCATCACATTTGCAGAATAGTTGTCAAACCTTGGAGAAAAGGAAACAGAAAAAAAAAAATTCTAAAACAGGGAACACTCGTGTTCCATTATTAAAACTTGCAGAGAGAAACTGTCTATACATCTAGCAGAGAAGTCATTCCATCCACACAGTTATCATTAGATCATGCGTGCCATAGCATGAGAACTCAGCAGCAGTGACAATCTTTGAACAGCGGAGCACAAGTGTCTTCTCATGGGATGTCATCACTTGTTCCTTTTCACTCATACATCCTGACACATGCCACTCCACACTCAGAGAGACTGCAGACAGACAGTGTATACTGACAGACAGTGTATACTGTCTGTCACACACACACACACACACACACACACACACAAAACCCAATAATCCCACTCAGGAGATGCTTGTCTATACATGAAGATTCATATGATTTAGATCACCGGGCAGTGGCTGCATATCAGCTCCCCCGCACACTCTCCTCGGGCCCAGGAACATACTTTGTGATGTTTGCATGGCGCGCTTCAAAACACGTGAGAGCGCCAATGTGAGGCGTCTTTGCAGACAAACGCCTCCATCTGTACCCTCATACTCACACGGTGGGGATGTACTCTCCAGGGAAGGCATTGGTAGTGTAGCTGATGAGCAGACAGGTTTTCCCCACAGCTCTGTGTTGAAAGAGAGAGGGAGGGGAAAAGAAAAGTTCTGTTTACGTGGATGTGCGTGTGCATGTTGCGGCGGACATGCTTGCAATAAACTTTGTACTAGCATGCTACTTATAACTAGCATAACAGACAAGCAGACGCATGCCAGGCATATTAAATACTCACATTCGCATAGACACACATGCACTCACATGTTGGAAATACATAACAATTATGTTATGTTATATAAATGTTATATAAATAACAATTATGTCTAATTTCATGCAAATCCAAGCGGTACTGTTATGGGCAGACATAAATGCATGGTGGTGCATAGAGAAATTGACTAAAGACTAAACGGTAAACCCACACGATGACTCAGAGCGGCCCTTGCATAAAGCAGGTTGAGACAAACTTTCCACTGTCACCACCATGGATTTGAGTTATGCAAACTCTGACCAAAGTGACTAAGATTTTTATTTTCCAATCAGTAATGGACTGCACTATCAGATTTCAACAGACCTAACAGAATCTAAACATTCTCTGAGATCTGCCCTGATAAAAACATCAAGCAAAAGAGATTTATATCAAACAAAGTTTGAGAGATTAAAAAAACAGGTAAATAACTAATGAGGGACTAAAATGAGACTGTGAGTGAGCGAGGGTCAAAGCCAGTGAGAGAAAACTTTGAGAGAGATGAGTTGAAACTTGCTGGGAAAAATGTTTTAGAGAGGAGAGTCTTCTAGAAGAATTTTTGGAGGCTCTACGCCTGTCTAAACATAGATCTATGATAAGACATCAGCTGCTATGAAAAAAAAAAATGTCATTGTGCTAAGCACGCCTATTTGCTAGGGAAGAGCTCCCTCAACTCTTCTGGGCACCTACAATATGTTCAGGGTACATTAGGTCTTAATTTGGACTTCTTTTGCATTTTGCACAAACAAAAAGCCTAAAGTGCAATAAATCCTTGTAATGCTGGAAATGTTACAGTAATAACACACAACACAAACATTTAATGGTGCCGCTGGCAGGTGGTGAACAGCATTGTTTAAGATCACCTCGAGGTTGGCATTCCACCCGAGTCTGTACGAAGAGACTGCATGCCCTGACAGGACTGCAGGAATGCTTGCTCTAGGCTTCACAAACCAAGCCTGCACTCCTCCAGCAGACAAGAGGCTGCACGAGGCCTCCGCAGCTAGTTTGAGCCGAGCAGCAAGTCTGAGACAGAGCAGGACTGGTGGACTGGAAGGATGACTGGCCATTAGCCCTACATCTATTTAGACATGAAAATCCTCTTCCTTCTCCTTCAGCTCATTTAATTATTGTTGCTCGTTTACCAACCTATAATATACTGTAGTTATCTTTTTTTTTGTCATGTATTATTGTTTTTATAGATAAAGTGGATAAGCTAGAACTAGAGTGGACTAGATGTCTTGGCTTCACTTTGTTTGTTGGTTCATTTCTCCTTGCTTATTGCTGTCATTACACAGACGCCTTCGTTTTGCAGACCGTTTCCTGACGTGTGTGTGCTTAAACAAACAGCTGTATTCTCTCACTCTCTCTTCTTCACTCTTCTTCTCTCTCTCCTTCTTTCTCTCTACAGAAAACCATGCACTTCTTTTATGTCACATTCATTGCCCTGCTTGGAGAGTGAGTTGTGGAGTGGTGTTCCAACTGCACTTATTAAAGCAGGAACCAACAGGTTGTCATGTAGGCTATTCTCAGAAGACTGGTCCCTTCTTCTTGCTGATATCATTCTCAGAAAAATTGTTTGTTTATTTCCTTATATCATTGGAGGGTCCAAGCTATTTGATGTACTGCAAAAATCTGATACTTCCTGAAAAAAAAATCTGATTAAAAAAATCTGGTCCAACCAGTTCATCACACCTTCCCAAAATTCTCATGACTTCATGGGCATGAAGACATTGTAAAATAAACAGGCCTTTGTGATGTTGACGTTCAAAGAGAAAACAAGAACTAGGATTCTTAATTTCAGTCATTATTGAAGCTACAGTGTGTCAGTGCATCCCAAGCATACTGGACAAATACAGGTCAATAAGATTAGGAAATCCATATAGGCCCCTCATAGAACCAGGGCCAGTGGTGCAGCATACCTGGATCCATAGAAATACAGTTACAATGTGAATATGACAGATTTAAAACATGATGATTCTTGATTATACATTTATGTGAACACAAATAGTATACCTAAATTATGCTTAAATCCTAGAGCTGACATTTTATCACACAAAGTGTTCTAAGAAGGCGAACTAGATCCTTAAAAAAGGTGTCAGTATGCGTCAAATTCATTTCAAATGACAAATGAGGAATTGGAACATCTGCTTCTGGAATGACATTTTAATTCATCTCAAAAGATGAGAGGCCCTTTGAAACTGCTTAGCAGAAAAAAAAAATTTGCTCTAAACTCTCCAAACTGGCACTAAGATTTTCCAGTCTCCGTGGGGTGGACTCGAGGGAGCTGTGTGTGTGCAGCCAGAGGAACTCGGTCCTAATGTACCCTGCCTCTTTGTCTCTCTCTCTGCCTCTTTCGCTCAAGTGTCTCTTAGCTCAAATTGCTAGCACTTCACTTTGTCAGGCCTTCTCTTCACGAACTGTGAGGACGCTTTTCAAGAAGACTTTACTACTCAGACGAAGACTATTTGCCAGGTAATGAGGTGCATTTAGATTTGCTCTAAATACAAGCTGCCCGAGACGCATGTGACCACAGACGCACGTGTGGATGACAGCAATGCACACAAACTTGTAGGGCCTTAGTTCTCTCTTTTGTGGCATTTGCCAGTTCCCCCTCTTGCTTCTGTTCCCCTACATGTGCCCCTGTCAGCCATGTGTTTGCCTCTTCCACTCAACACAAGCAAGCTCTCAACAGAATACAACCATCAGTAACATATATCTACAAATAATAAAACATGACAGATTTTAGAGAGAAATTGGTTATCCATCCAGTCAATCTGTAGTCCTCATTGCATCATTGATGTTAAATTTGCATCCCATGTGTTGCCTGATTGACAAGCTACTGCAAGAAAGAACTACACATTTGAATTGTCAGGGTGTGTAGGACTGTTGCCTTTGCTCCATCACAATCCCATGTGGGTGGAAGTACAACACAAGATAAAAGGAAAAGCATATCCTAACCTAGTAGCAAGTGCTCCCATGTAGGTCATTGACTATGGAACCCTCAACAGGAACAACATGCAAGGAGGTAAAGGCCCACTATGCAACATTTTTCATTTAATTAATCCGTTTCATACTGTTTAGGATGCTAAAATGAGTCATTACACAGCGAACGAACGGTGTTGATAGAATATAGAATGCAGTGCAATACAAGCAATACAGCGGTCTTTAGAGGGAGATTGTGAGAGAAAAAACAGAACGTTGCTTAGCCCTTCTTTAACACGTGTGAGAGGCAGATGTCAGTTTACTTTCTCACTCAAAAGAAAGAAAGAAAGAAACTAAACCAATAATGATTTACACCGACATAGAAGAATAGAAGGTTCAGTGAGAACTGAAATGCGGAACTGCTTGCCCTGTGTCAGATGAGGAACTAAATTGTTACAAAATGGAGAACTTGAACACAGGATATCCTCAAAAATAAAGTGCAAGAAAGACTGCAAACTCTGCAGCTGGGGTACTCAAAATGTTACCTTGAGTTAAGGTAACATTTTAAATTTCACATTACATGTTTAAGTGTTTTTTCTAGATACTGACCTCATTTTATAGTATTAAATGTAGCAAAAGACATCTTCTAATTTCCACAATCTGGACACCATCTCATACAATCTTGTATCATAGCAAGTGAACCAACTAAAAAACTTATTATGGGCTTATAAACTATAAAACATTATGAGCTCAGCTGTTACTGTAACTAAGCATCTCATTTTCTTATCTTTCCTGTTAAACTGTCTCAACGTTATTAAGATGATGGAACCATATTAACAACAAGGAAGCCACCTAGGAGAAGTTCTATTATTAACATCACCAGACCGCAATTTGATATCAATCATGAGAAAGTACCATGTTGGGCACTGATCTTTTAGACCACTAAACATAGTTTACTGCTTCTGATGACCAGCATAGGCCTACAGGAGCTAGCTAGAACTTGCGGCAATATATCTGTCAGGGGATGACAGCCACATCTCAGGAAGTCGGATACCGCACTTTCAAAATGTAAGAACTTTAGGCCTAGGTTGGATAATAAACGGACAGTTTATCTCTACATTTATTCATTTATTAATCACATGACTGAATGTATTTCTACGTTTAAAATGTAGAACTGTAGTCTATAGCCTACAAACCGAATGCCTTAAAACAACATATTTCAGATAATGTATTAAAACATCTTTATTTTCTGATTTAAGACTCATCAAATGCATCAACTAGTGAGGTTTATTGTGTAGCCTACATTGCCTTGCCTATCAAATCCAAAAAAGACAATATAACTGGCCGCCAGACAGATTAGGCTACTGATCACCGTGCCTTGTTTTGCACAACCTAGCATCAGCTGTTTTTACCATCAAATATATAGAATAGATATTGTATTCGGGGAACTTACCCATCTCCAACCACCACACATTTAATAGCTTGCATGTTTCTGAAACCTCGGCAAAGTGCTGCTATTGACAAGTTAGTAAAAAGTATTGAGAGATACAGGAAATAAGTTTTGACTAAGTTCTGCTACCTCCGTCTCCTCCCCCTCACACACCCTCGCTCTTTCTTTCAACTTCTATCTTTTCTCGTTCCGTGTCCAATCATGCGCGTGTGGTTATGACAGGCAGCTAGAGACGCTCTAGACAACTTTGCTTTACCGGTGATCATATACCATACATAGTTCTATGTAGAACAGCTTCTTCCACAAGAGGGCGCCAAATTACAGGCTAATAATCTCCTGAACCTGCTTCCCTGGACGACGGAACATAATATTAGAGGGAACCATGAGTAGCCTAAACATAAATGCAGATATGCATAAAAAAATATGTCCTATTTCAGTGATGTTGAGACACTGCAAAGATATTCCAAAGTGCAGTAATGATTCTGTTTAGGCCTACTCCATTACTATGGTTAAACTAGCCTACATCTCAAAGGCTTCTAGTAGGTCAATGGGTAATTGGCCAATGGGTAACATGTACAACAATACACAATGATAAATGGTTAAAACACAGAAACATCCCTTAAGCATGTGATCTATGTGGACATAAACATATTTCTCTTACTGTTAAATTCAATTGTATTTATGCGACACATTTAGCAGTACATGTATGGTTTCATGCTTCACATGAAGCACTTGTGAGCAATGACAAGTGAAAATTCCTTTGTGTTTTTCCTGTTTTAGTCTGGAACCCTGGACAGACCCATGGCTCAAAGAGGCCAACCGCAGGGTCATGCAGAAAAATTAGCAGTCACCGGAATAGACAGTAACATCCATGTTAACTGAGCATCATAATAAACATGATCCCAAAATCCCAAATCCCTAAATGATTACATGGGTGACAAGTCATATGTGGTCGTCAGTTGGGTCTCGAGAAAGCATGTTGACACGGATCTCCCATGAAGTTGTTTGCAGTCCACTCAGAATAGTTGACAGAGGATCAGATGGTGGGAGGCAGGGTTGGCTTACTGCTGAAATGATTGTGGTATAGGAAGACAAAAGAAGTCTGATTGATCTAAGTGATTCACATATCTTGATAAAGGTATTGAGTGTTCACTTGTCCAATGGTCGGTTGGTGGGTGGGTGCGTTGGGGTAGGGTGTTATTCCAAAAGAGAGGTGCATGGAATAGCAAAAAAGATATTCCTCTCATATTAGATTTTATAGCCAGTAAAGAGAAGCAGAGACGAGAAAAATGTTTATATTTTTTTGGTCCAAGTGAGGCTGCGGCTAGGTTTTTCATCCAGGAATTCCTAACACCTGCCTGAGGTAACAAATGCTTTTATTAATTTTTGTTATTTATTTCTGAATCCTTACAAGAGAGGAACTTTCTAACTTAACAATAATTTGTAGTTTTTTAGTAGGTTTTTAAACTTTTGCGTGGAATGTGTGGAAATAATGTTATGTTTTCTTATAAAAAATCCCAAAATTAGCATATATTGAGTAACAGGGGCACAAGTACTTGGCCCTTGGGGTACACCATACCTTACATCAGTGTGACATGGTGATCCATTATCAGCATGTACAAACCCATAGTGATTATTCAGAATCTTTGACATGATGATTCATTATCAGCATGTACTGTACAATCCCATAGTGAAAGAAAGTTATTATTCAGAATCTTTGATTTCTATCATGTGTTCAAGCCTACGTAAGAACTCATGATTTAAAGTGTCAAAAGCAGTACTAACATTCAATAGCATTCATATTTTTTATAATTTATGTATAAATATATGGGTCAAGTCCTTTTGAGTTTGCTGGTAATGGAAACTTTTTTTTCTCACTTCAGCATCTGAGCAGCTTTAACACTGATGCTCTCTTCCTGTTTCTAGGCAGTAGCCTCCCTCTCCATTTCACTCAACATGGGCAGCCAGAGAAAGGACAGCTTCCTCTGGGGAAAAGGTAAGAGCTGTCTCACACCAGTCCTTTATATTCATTGTTATTGATGTCTTTAGATGTGCTATTATCTGAACTCATTCTGTGAAGATATAATAAGCCCATGAGGGATGTGTAGTGTAGTTCAAAGTTTGACAACCACCTGCTCAGATATAGAGATCAAATTGCATGTTTAATGTAGAATTTATACTCCACTCTTCTTAGCTCATGGATGCTTATGGTTTGCTTGTGAGACTATGGTCTGAAATTAGGAAACCACTTAGCCAATAGTTCAGTCCATCACAAAAGAGAAAGAGTACTCATTAAATGTGCAGCTGTTGATGATAAGTCTTTACTAAGAAAATGAATCATCTTTACTTGTACTGTATGCTTATATGCATTTTTGGAGACACAGAAATTAAATAGTGTATGCTCTGTAGTTGTATGTTTATCTTTTCCTGCTTACCGGTCATTAATAAAGTGCATTGTTGGCTGAACATCTTCAGCTTGCTGCTTGTGCTGTAGTTTATTGTAAAACTGTTGACAAGGGTCGGGTTGGGGTGTGTGTGAAGGCTAAGAGGTCTTCCGAAAAGAGAAGTATCACTTGTATATATATATATATATATATTGTTCTGTGTGAGAAAAATGGGCTTAGATATTTTTAGGAAGCTATGCAAGTACCTGTACTTTTACCCCATTAGTGCATGTGCACTGGCATTGATAACAAATTCAGATGTGACAAGATTTCTTTGTTTTGTGATATGCCAAACTGTAGTCTCAAAGTATAGTGGTGTGGTCGTAATTGTAATTGTGTGTGTGTGTGTGTGTGTGTGTGTGTGTGTGTGTGTGTGTGATAACATCCAAAGCTCCTTCCTTTGAGTTTACTCCTCAAGAGAAAAAACAACTAGAGACAATGAAAATACACAAGAATGACATCCTGGATGATATTCAGGTAAAAAGACAATAAACATTCATCAGTGCTCTACGATGTTGTGGAATAATACACCAGTGGTCGTTATGCATATCATGTTGGTGTGCCTTTACACAATGTGTGTTTGGTCACCATTTCAAAAGACTGTACAATAAGTTTTAGGAATGTGTCAACAAGAAGTGTGTCTCCGTGTGTGTGTGTGTGTGTGTGTGTGTGTGTGTGTGTGTGTGTGTGTG
>JAGFZM010000175.1:1519725-1544942 GCA_017657215.1 Limnothrissa miodon | reverse complement strand
GTGTGTGTGTGTGTGTGTGTGTGTGTGTGTGTGTGTGTGTGTGTGTGAGTGAGTGAGTGAGATGAACAGCTGGAAAAAAATGGGCCTCATTCAGCTTTTGCCTCACTTCCCTTCCCTTTCGCAGAAACTGAGGCTGGAGATTGAAAACGTCATGAGTGAGATTGAGAACATTGCCGAGGACGAGGAGAAGTAAGAATGCTCATGAGTTAGATTTATATGGTTTAGTGTTCTGCAGACCCGTACCTTGTTCTCTCTTTCAGTTTCAGTTTGAAAATAACCAAACTTTTGTATAGTCTCAACAATGATAGAAAAAAAAACAGGCAAAAGTAGCAGTATTAAATAGGAAAGGTATTAAAAGCACTACTGTATCAGTGCCAGGCCCTTAGAATCATCCCAACCGAAACTCCCCAGCTCCCAGCGGTGCCCCTAATGTGCCATGCCCTCTAATGAGCTAAGTCAGCGGGTATGTGACAGGGTGCCCTGGCACCTGCATAGTATCTTCAAAGGATTGATAAAAGATGGCTCATTAAATGGTCACATTGATTCTTGATCTGCATATTGAGAAGCATAGGTTTCCTTTGTTGACAAGTTCCGCCCTGAGGGGTACTGTAAAGAGAGATCATCTTTACATGCTTATGTGCATCTTATGAGTCACAGGAATTAAATCGTGTATGTCTGGTGGTTGTATACGTTTTATACAGTGTTCTGTATCTAATATTTTAGTATGGATTCGCTTTTAGCAAATCAGTTCTGCGAACGAAACAATTCCTTTGTGGGAAGAAGAAGTTTAATATGGACCCCAGAAAGGTAAGAGAACAATGCAAATGTTTATTATGTTATCTTCTTATTGTTTTCTTGGGAGAAAATAATGAGACAATTTGTTAGAGTTCTAAATATCAGAATCCTTTTAAGCATTAGTTTACTAAAAAAATAAAGGTTAGAAAAGTGGTTGCAAACCAATATTCAACCAAATAAAGAGATATTTCACACTGATTCTCTTGCACACCTGCAAGTAGGTGTTCATAGGCTATATATATATTATATATATATATTGCTATTTTTGTAATGATGATCATTTCCCATTAGTCAGTACCTCAGTAACCAAAACCAGAGTGGTCTACACAGATAATCATTGTGGGAGACCTTTTTTCTGTAGCTTCAGCTTCTATAGCAACAGCTTACTGCATACAAACTGTGTAGTGATGATTTCAACCACCAAGGACGATTCGGAGTAAAGGAAGAGTGGGAGGTGAAGTAACCATAAAAATGAGAGACCCACATCCTGTTCTTTGAAGAAGAGACAAGCACTTAGCTCATGTTTGAAAACCAAACCGTCTCAGCTTCATTTTGCAGCACAATGCTGCTTGCATTCACTGTTCTCCACTGATGACACATGTCTGTCCCTGAGGGTCGTAGAGGCCAGTAGATTCCTGCTATTCACCTACTCCGTTTAGCAATGATAAACAATGGATTCCAAATGTCCCTTTTAAGCAGAATCAGTCAGAATATGCAGACTATCATGAAAATGTTTCATTATCTTTTTATTTAGTATATACTTAACAAATTACTGTAAGTCTTCTGTATGATGGTATAGCGTGTAGCCTTTTTCACACAAAAAAAGTTGTGCCCTAAATATACTTCCACTGCAACAGTGAATATACTTTCACTTAGTGTGTCACTAAGCTGGCAGTCTTGTCACCGCTTGGTGTAGTGGGTGGCTGTGGACAGGATGCATCTGCAAGCATGCAACTTCTCTTTTCTCTCAGACTCTGGCACAGACACAGGCCGGTGTTATATTTTGCCTTTTTTTAAACTAACACACCAAGGTGCTGTCTGAAGGGTACAAATAATAAGTGTGGTGGTGAATGGGACGAGGACAGTCTGCAGTCCTTCAGCCCACCCAGAACATGGAGCAGTTCTATGTACTGTAGGCCAGTGCACTAATCCATTTGTAGTTGAAAGTAGATCAAGAAAGTGCATAGTGATGTGGAAATTCAGAAAATGTGGCACATTTTAAGTGTTGTACACTATTGGTCCTCATTGGAGCATTTTATGATCATTTATTTTTGATAAAATATTAAGAAAATGATCATAAAATGTTTCTTTATCTGTGATTTTACATGTGTGTCCCACCACAGGGCATCCAATATTTGGTGGATAACTTCCTATTGGAATGGACACCTGAGGCGGTGGCAGAATTTCTGTACAAAGAGGATGGCCTTAACAAGACAGCTATTGGAAATTTCTTAGGAGAGAGGTACGTGTATTAAGACTGATGACGGTGGCTTCACTTAATCTGATGTGGTTGTCACACAACACTGCTCTTAAAGCTGTCTGGAGAACTCTACAAGATGTCCTGCTGTAATCACAGATTAAAATTACACATGGTCTAACATGTTGTCTATCATTCATTAGTTTCATGTTCACAAAGCCTATGTCCACTACATGTTGTGCAGGGTTTTCTCCAACCCTGAATAGATAATAATAGTCATAGTCTCTGATACTGCCTGTCTCCCCAGCCCCACCTCACTGTTGTGAACTTAATACCTCAACCAGGAATTTTTTAAATGTATAAATATCGTATCCCTTACACAAATATCCTTCAACTTCATGGCTCCTTACATTGAACACTAATGTTTTGTTTTCCTCCACAGAGAAGAAATGCATCTTAGAATTTTGAAAGCGTTTGTGGACCTCCATGAGTTTTCTGACCTGAATTTGGTGCAGGCACTGAGGTATGACACAGTCCCAAAAGAAATCCACTGAATTACTATAGCTGTGCTGAATTTGTGTCCACATAAATAAACATAAATGTATTGGATGTTTGAATTCATTATAATGCATAGTATGCTACTATTAACACAATTAAGCCCTGTTCGACCATTTAGGTTTCTTACATACTCATTACTCATTGCAACATTCAGGCAGTTCCTATGGAGTTTCCGTCTCCCTGGTGAGGCCCAGAAGATTGATCGCATGATGGAGGCCTTTGCCACTCGCTACTGCAACTGTAACCCAGGTGTCTTTCAGTCAGCAGGTACCAGACATCCTGTGACATCCCTGTGATATGACTCGATCGGCAGATTAAAACATGGCTGAGGTGATAACACCAAAGCTCACAATATCTGTGTGACCCTGAGGTCGAAAAAAATTCTAGGTCAAACTCCTGCAGTGTCAACCACTTCCTCAGAATCAAGTGTATTCAGAAGCACAGTAGTGTTGTCACCACTGTCACGTAATGGGTTGCCACACTAGGTATGGGTTGTGCCATTGATCTGACAGTGAGTTCTGACTCACATATGACTCAGACACGTTTGGTCATTTGGTGGATGTTGCAGAAGCTGAACACCACAGTATGCGCACACAACTCAATGTCCATAAGCCAACCTGTGACTTTTGTGTTGTGTGTGTGATGTGCAGACACCTGCTACATCCTGTCTTTTGCCATCATCATGCTCAACACCAGCCTGCACAACCCCAGTGTAAAGGACAAACCCAACCTGGAGCGATTCATTAGCATGAACCGAGGAATCAACAACGGGGGTGACCTGCCTGTTGAGCTCCTCACGGTAGGGATCTGAGAAAAAAAAACAAAAAAAACAATGGTCTTAAGTAAAACTGTCATCAGAAAGGGACAATTTTTATGTGGTTTATCCCAAACTCATGTTATAACAGGCAGCACATCAGACATTTCATTTACTACAAAGTACAGATTTGGTGTTCAGACAGCTGTCTCTGGCCAGGAGAACACACAGAAGTGAAAGCTAAGCTAATGCCAATGCTATTATATTTTGGCACAGAAACTGTATGAGAGCATTCATAATGAGCCATTCAAAATCCCAGAGGATGATGGCAATGATCTCACACACACCTTCTTCAATCCCGACCGAGAGGGTTGGTTGCTCAAAGAAGGTAAGTTTACTCTTACTGTCTACAATAAATGCCAGCTGTAGAATGTGCTCTACTGTTTGTTGTTTCTGCTGCTGAAACATTAGGATTCTCTGCAACATAAACAATGAAAACAAACCAGCATAAATCATCTTTTTGGTTGAATCCAATGAAACATTTGTGTTAATTTGTGTAAATTATAGCCTGTAGTTATCTAAAATTCTGATTATCTAGTTTTAATGAAGCTTATTACAGCTTCCTCTGTCTCCTTTTTTCTATTAGGTGAGTTGAAAGGGCTTTGAAAAAAAAATAAGGTCATTGACTAATCTCTTTGTGCCTGCAGGGGGCAGGGTGAAAACATGGAAGCGGAGGTGGTTCATTTTAACCGACAGCTGCCTCTACTACTTTCAGTACACTGCGGTGAGTAGCCTACCATCTCCCCCTGGCGTTTAGCTCGGAACATGCTGACCACATTTGAGGGGCTTATTGTGATCTGCATCCCCCCCGACAGGACAAGGAGCCCAAAGGGATCATTCCATTGGAGAACCTCTGTGTGCAGGAGGTGGAGGATCCTCATAAACAGGTGAGGTGACAGGCAGTTGACAGGTGGTTGCTGATTGACAATAAGACTGAATGGTTCATGGATAAAAAAGGATTCAAGGAGTTTTGTTATATACATGGAAATGTTATAAAGGTGTTGGTAAACTGGATCTGTTACCTCATCCTGTTCATTCATTTGTATTTATATGATATACTGTGGATAAAATTTAGTAGCCTACAACATGTCACCATATGTATTGACAACACAGATGCAACATACTAAAGCTTCATTTCTTTTTTTTTCCCGTTGTGACCCTCTTTGGCGTCAGCTCAGTTTGACAGAGGGTGTGTGACCTGGGTCTTTGACCAGTGTCTTAATGTGTGTATATGTGTGTTTCCAGTTCTGTCTGGAGCTGTACAGCCTTCAGGGGAAGAAGATCAAGGCATGTAAAACGGAGACGGATGGTAAGGTAGTGATGGGGAAACACCAGTCTTACCGAATCAGCGCTGCCACTGCCGATGAGCGAGATGACTGGATAAAATCCATTCGGTGAGAGATGCAAAATATTACACTCATACACATTTCATATTTAATTAAACTATTTTCCAGAGAATCTGATGTTCTTATGACTTTTGCCTTTGTGCTTCGAGATATAACAACAATGTATTTTCTGAAGAATACATGTTAGATGATGTTTATTGCTTGCTCTTTGCTGGTATTTCAATAGGATATTAGTGTTAAATAAATCCCTAACCCTATGAGTACTAGAGTAAATGGATAGTAATATGTTGGCCTGAAGAATGACGTTGGTATTAACAATATTCAACTGCATTTTTTATACAACTTATAGAAAATCCCTTAGAATCTGAAAATCATCAGTGCTTTCTTCATGAAATAATAAAAGTGTAATCACATCTGGTTGATATTGAGGGTTTCTGTGCTTCAGCTTGACTGCTGGATCTCGATTGGATCTTGGTTAGAATAGCAGTTTACAAACAAAGAATTTTCTTTTAATAAAAAAAAAAACGTTTTATTTTTAAAACGTGTTTATAAGGTGATACCAGCGTAAATTTGTTATAAGGCTAACATTTCACAGCCAGGGATCTCTTTAAGAGAGAACCAAGTCTGATTTTCAGTACAAACCAAACAAACCTGCACATGCACCCTGTTGATCTTCAGATGTCAGACAGATGTATGTTCCTCTGTATCTGATCCAGTTCTCTTTATCCTTCAGAGCTAGCATTACCAAAGACCCCTTCTATGACCTGGTGTCGGCACGCAAAAGGAAACTTGCCAGCAATGTGGATACCATGATTAACTGATGCCACAAAACCAAAACCTTCTACCTGCACAGTGGTCACCTAGTGACCTTTCCAGTTCTTGAGATTAACACCATGTCAGGTGTCAAACCAGTCAGTTGTTGGAGAACTGCTTCAGAAGGGCAACCCTTATCCCATATTAGCCTTAAGCTGAGCTGAAGAGAGAGGTTAGTCATTTGATGAGGTCCTCATATAATGCCTAAATGCCTAATTGAATCCTCCAAGATTAATGTTTACATTATACATTTATAATGCATCCCTTTTTTGACCATTTAATTTAACAAGATTTGCAATAATTAAATGTATGTATAAAACTTCTATGACTTTATAAACAATGTATCTACGTGAAGAAAAATGTATAGTTCAGTTGTTTGTGAAGAGTGTTGTGGATTGCACAAAAGTGTCTTTTATATTTGTACATAATCCTTGCCTTATTTAATAAATAAATACAACTGATCACTAGTCCAAAACTAGACTGATACATGTGTTCTCAGTTCTCAGTGTTTACAGTGCCAGTCCTGTACCCAAAACTGTCTCCAGTCAATAAAGCCATGACACATTATAGTTAACCAAAGTAGACAACAGCAAAAGCCTTTATATTTGATACCACTGAAACTACAGTAAACACACAAAATATTTCACTTCAGTCAATAGAAATTAGACACAAAGCAGTATAACAAATAGGCTACGGACCAAACCACTGAAAGTAGTGCTGGGCAGGAATTGCAATGCGCAAAGCTGTCCAACAGAGGGGGCTGTAAATCAAGCTGCAGCCAATGGCTCAACCATGCCGAGAGATGTTTGAAGAGGATAAACACACACACACACACACACACACACTGCTCTAGAAAACCATGTTTCTGAACTCAGTATGCACTTGCCTTAACCCACTTCTCATCTTTTGTGCTATGCACACAGTGATAGATATGTGTATCTGTGAGGATGCACTGCAGTGCAGTAGATGTGAAGCAAGCACACAAGTGTGTGCGAGAGGTGTCTTTGTGGTGAGTGCACTTCAGCTCTCGCCTTCCTGTGTTTGCGTTTCACTTCATCCTCTTCTTCCTGCTTGAGTCTCTTTTCTGTGCAGCTCAGAGAGAAACGGTAGGCCGGGGCCGGGGTTGGTGTTCGGGGTCTTCAAAGGATTTGTTGGACCCCAACACTCACCAAACAGAATGAGATGTGGGTGATTGTGGAAAAAAAGAAGAAAACGAAACTTGCCTGCAGACCTTTTCACATGTAGGGACAGAAACCAGGTGCATACCTTTCAGTTGGTAGCAAATGCTTTGGTCGATAACATTATTTTCCCTGCACCTCTAGGCTCTGGATCTTTGGAATTGTGTCAGGAAGATTTATATCAGATTAGCAGTACATTCCCATAAGCGCATGTGTGCTTTGGCAACACACGTCAGTCTTTCATGGACGGTCGTCCTCACCAAACATGGGTGGGAAGGTGAACATTGTCGCACCCAAGCAGGATCAACACACACACACACACTAACCCAATTTCTCAGCTGTATGGTCAGCTAGCCCCGTTTATTTACGTAAGGATCCTATTATGAGTTCACATAATACAACTAAGTTGTTTTCCACAGTGTATTTTACTGCTGGTGATGCCTGCAGATAACTTACCATTGACAAAGTGGAATAACAGCCTTTTCAAGAATTTAATTATGTGTAGTAGAAATATGTTATATGAGAGCATGTAGTCTAAATTTGTACAAAACATTCAAATGTAAAAAAGGAACAAAACTAACAAAATAAAGAAACACATCATGTAACATAATTAAAAGAAAGCAATGTTCCTTTCCTTTTACTAATGTACTGTAACACAAGCTCAAAAAGTGACATTTTTTTATCCAAAACTGTACAGTAATTTACATACATACCTACATACATACATAGCCTTATACAAGCTTGGTAGACTCTCCTGGAGTTCCAAAGCTGTGGATGGAAACCCCATTTTGTTATGATCCGTCAAAGTTTAACTTTGTCATTCTAATCCAGTCATATTTAGCTAAAGGCTCTCTTGCTATCTGTTCAGTGTCTACACCTGCGGTGGACACAGTCTAGACTCTTTAAACAAATACCGTGGCTTGTGATGATTATAAACAAATTCAGACAACTGAACCAATTCCAGCCAGTGTAGCAAAATGTTGCAACAAAAACAGGGAGAGAAAAGTGGCTGCAGTTTGACTGGCTTTTCAGACCCAAAATTGTCTCTCTTTTCTACAGTTATGTTATGAATTGGCTTTATCTAAGCCATTTCTTGCACACAATACTGATTAAAAGGCGCTCACAGACTGTATAAAGCCTCTGAACATTTATGGCATCCATGTCAGTCCATGTCGAACCACTCTGATGTGACAGGGGTCATAGCCGGGAGCCGTCACTGGAGAGTGAGAATGATCAAAGGGGAGGTCACGGCTCTGTTATGGTGCTATCCTCCATGAACTGAGGGAGCTGTGCATCACAGTCCTCCATCTGAAAACAGATTAAACCATCCAGATCAGAGACACCAACCCTGCAGAAAACAAGTGATACACAAGATAAGACAACGAGAGAGAGAGAGAGAGAGAGAGAGAGAGAGAGAGAGAGAGAGAGAGAGAGAGAGAGAGAGAGAGGGGGGCGAGAGAGAAAGACGTGTGAGAGGGTCTTTGAGACAGGAAACAAGAACTGCTGACATTAGCGCTTTCCACAATTGCATTTCATAACAGAAATAACACCTGGGGTGGGATCAAATTTGCAGTTTCTTAACAATGTATGGTAGTATAGTGTCAGCTGCTGATAAATGTCAGGGGAAACACATAATTTGGTTGCATTACAGTAAACCATAATCAAGTCTACCTACTTTAAAACACTATTCTTTTATGGGCAATACAAAAAAAATACTAAACTTTAAACTTTTATCACTATAAATGCACTTTGTTGAGAGACATTATAATGTCACCTTGAGCACTCCTAGGACTGAATGCAGTTCTTCTTGTGGTGTTTTCTATGGCCTCTGAAGCCTGTAAGACGAGGAACAGATGACATACAGTAAAACAACTGTATACTTACAGTATGAGACACACCCTCTTACTACCATCACAAGTACTTTACCCATAACATACAGTGGAGACAACACTGGCTAATAACATTTCTAAATATCTGTTATCCATTCCAAATAAAAAATATTGTAGAACTGACTAATACATAAAGTTCTCCCTACAGAAATGGTGCCTGTAATTAGTAATTATCCTATATAATTCTAAATATATGTTGTCATGTTGTATTTTTTTATTGCTGAAGTGCTCACCGTCTTCATCAATTGTGTTAAGAGTTTGAAGAGACAGACTCCTTTGACCAAGTTTGGAAGACTTCTTGTGACTAAACTTCAACAGGGATGGTTTGGCGTGAATGTCAAAGGTGTCCTCGGCCTCCTCTCTGCCGTTCGACTCAGGGACACTGGGGATGTGATGGTGGCCATTTTGTTTTCTTGGCATGTCCGCGGGGTTAAAATTCATGGGTCTATCTCTGCTCGGAATGTGGTTTTTATAGTTAGTAACGTGATTAGGTCTGGGAAAACTGCCTTGATTGAGGGGTTTTGTGTCTTTGCTTCCATTGCCCAATCTGGGATCCACTCTCAAGAGAGTAGGTTTAGTGTCCATGTGGCTAGTGGCTGGGTTTGCGTTGGAGTTGTGGTTGTGTTCTAAAGTCTTGGCGTCCTTGTACGGATATAGCATTTTAGTATCGCTAACGTGATTGGCTGTGTTCCTGCCCAGGCTGACAAGTCTCTCATCTGTTTTGTGATTGGCTGCATGGCTGGTTGTGTTTGTGACGGCGTCCTGGCTCATACTGGCACGTCGTGCTTCTGTGTTGTGGTTGGCTGTCCTAGAGTCATTACAGACACCATCTGCTTGAGTGTGAGACGGGCTGCCCATCTTGTTCTTGAGGAACTGTCTGAAAGAGCTGCGCTGCTTTTTGCTTCCAAAGGGGGACGTCGTGCTTGGCTCCGCCTTCGCCTCGTCCTCAGCGGCTCTCAGGGAAGCAGGTGGCGCAGGGGGCTGCTGCTGCGCCACTGGTGTGGAGATCTTATCCAGGTTTTCGCTGCTGGCCATGTTGGCCTGTTGGAACTTCTTCTGCATGGCCTTCACCGCTGCCGTGTCCACCTCCACAGAGTCCTTGATGGAGGACAGGTCATGGAGGGAGCCTGTGAGGAGTGAGGCCGACAGCAGGCTGCTTCCCACCACCAGCGAGTACTTGGGGTTGTGGTACTTGTGCACGGGCACCTTGAAGTTCGCCAGCTTGGAGTCGCCGACGGGCACCTGGAAGCGAGAGGTTGAGTACTCGTGTGACTGAGGCTGGGAGTGCACCGAGGCTGTCGCCGGCGTCGCCAACAACGTCGACGTCGCCTCCTTAGGCACGGATATCGTCTTGCGCAAGGGCGCGGCCACCGGGGGCTTGTTGATGTGGAACTCGCGGTACAGGTCCACCTCCTGGGACGCTGCATACAGCTCGCGGAAGTCGCTGTCATAGAAGTCCACCACGTGGCCCGTCATGACAGTGATCATGTTGCGGTCCATACGGGCAGATGTCCACGTGAAACTGTGTTCACAGAAACACACACACACACACACAGACACACACAATAGAGGGGATGAATTATGTAATGTACCTGGGAGGAGGTGGTGACAGAAAGAACAGGTGACAAAGGTGGAGGGAAAAGCGATGAGATCTAACCTGTAGGAGCCAAACATGACTTTTTCTCCGTCCACCAGCATGTACTTAGAGCACAGGTCACCGGGGAGTTTGCCAGAGGACAGGGGGAAACCAAGGCCTTGCAGTGACCTAACACGCAGATTCTAAAGAGAAAAGGAGAAGGAAAGAGAGAGACAAGCAATGTTGTTTTAATGTATGGGTTCTAATAAATCATGACAAGGCTTCTAGTCCTTTCCTTTCCTTACATGAGTTTGATTCTCATGTAAGAACATGCTACATCTCTGAAAAAACACTGCCAGCCTTAGACTGGATTTTTAAACCGATGTGGAAACTGACAGTGTGATACCACAACATGAATCACCGCTAACGCCAGGTTTGTGGATTAAAACTAACCAAAGGCTGGCCATATTGTATTGACACACTAGCCTTGTTTAGATAGGTGAGTCACCACACAAAGAGACAGAGTAAGCAAACATGAAGAGGCAAGAACCAGGTTGATTCTGAAGATCCGCCAAGGAGGGATTATAATGCTGCGTAATCTCTCTGACCTTTTCTTCTCAACCCACACACACACACACACACACACACACACACACACGGCACTCCCTTGCAACATCACTGACTTTGTAACAACTTCAGATGGGTGGGTGGAGCGGCGGGGGTTGTTACACGAAGAAGAGAAAGCTGAAACAAAGTAGGTAGTGAAGCAAAGCTCATTTGAGGACGAAGTTTGGGTCGTTCAACCGACACACGCAGCTTTCTCCTCTCTGTGCCTGAGAGCGAGAGAGATCGGATTACATTCATTTCATTGTTCTCAGATCTGCTGAAGTACCTCCCTTCAGCAACTCACAAAGAGCCAATGTTGCCATCAGTTCTTTTCTTTTCCTCCCAACTGCACTGGCACCAGTTGTTAGCTGTTAGAAAGCAAAGTAGGACAGATTTCTGGGATATCCTGAAGCCATTCTGGTACAAAGGGTTAAAGCATCAGTTAAGAGGTATGAGCTAAGACATGAGGTGAATACAGGTTGCAGAATTACAGATGTACAAAATACCATTGAGATACTAGAATACTCTACTGAAAAATGTCAGCTGAAATATGAAAAAAAAAAAAGTTTTAAACAAAGTTTCACTCATTAATTTCAGTCAGGAAGAAACTAATGGAACACAAAACACTAAAAGAAAAACAAAAAGACATGAGAGATTAAATTATAATGGAACAATTTCTAATCTGTTAGATCAGATTAGAATTTAGAAATAGATGAACTGTAGAAAATTCAGCACAGTGACTACCTTCTTATCAGTGGTATCCCACATGATGGTCAAAGGTACAGTATAGTACAGTAAGTACAACAACCAGTGAGAAGAAACAATCCTCGCAGGCCAATCAGAATTAACCACCAACCATCTACTGTGTGTGTGTGTGTGTGTGTGTGACATACACGCAGGGTGAGTGCAGAGAGGGTCAAGCGACTCATCATGTCCAGAAATTCGGGCAGCCCCTGGGCCCCCAGCAGGATGTAGATGGCCACTCCACGCCGCGACCCCGCGTCCAGGAGGTCCTGCAGGATCAGCAGGTCCGTTAGGTGGTCCATCACCACGGCAACCACCTACTCAACAAACAGAGGAGAGCGAGGAATCATGTTGTTATAGTGTTATAGTGGCAGAGAAAGTCATTAGACAAGAATGAACACTAGTCCAATTATCTATACAGACATCTTCTTTCGAAGGTATGATAATTTGACTACGAGTCTGTGACAGAAATATGCTACAAGGTCTTCTCGGAATTATGTAAGTGAGTGTTTGGAATTTGTGCATAACTAGTCAAAATACAGTGACTAGGAGAGACTGACAGATACCAAAGTGTTTCTCAGCTCACCCTCAGGTGGAGTTCATTCATATGCCGCATGTGTGAGAAAGATGACGGGCTTATTCACTTTAAAATGGTTGGGCTTTAGCAATTTTGATGTTCTTGTCATAGACTGAAATTTATTTATGACACATTTAGTAAATAGATGCATCTCAAATGCTGTAGCATTTCATTTATGTTATTTAGAGTAAGAAATGCCATATTCAAAATTTATATGGAAATAACTTTTCCCAAAGACGATTTTCAAAGCAATCATTCTGGCATGTTTCCATTAATTCTGGTAGCCATTTATTTCAGTTGAAATTCTAACAAATCTGTGGTAATGATGATTTCATACACTGAATTCAAACACACACTCTGTTTAGTGGTCACTCTATGTTGTTCAAGGATTTGTAATATCACCTTACACAGCCTGCACTAGCCCCCATGGCTTTTGGAAAGTTAGTTATCACCACTTTGGTGGTTATTAGGTTGTAAGGTCTGAGGTTACATTATTTGTCAGTGTTTTTAGTCTGGGCTTTCTGGTTGCAAATATGTGACACATAGGGAAAAGATGATCCTCTCAAATAGTACTTACATCTAGAAGATATCTCCTTCTGCAAATAATGAACTAACAAGTTTACATGTAATTCTGTAATTCATACACACAACCAGGGCTCCACAAATGCCCAAGTCATGTTGTTTCTTGTGCTGCCCAGAGTAGTTTTTGTACTCAGTTCCCCCCTTCAGTCATCAAGCAATAAAACATGAAGGAACAATTTTGAAGGAGCAATTCATATATAGGACTTGTGAAAAAGATTTATAGTATGGACCGAATTGGACTAGAGAGAGAGAGAGAGAGAGAGAGAGAGAGAGAGAGAGAGAGAAAGAGAGAATCATGTTGAGTTGAGCAGATTGAGGTTTAGTTTTACATGTCCACTTGACCCACTTGTACTCCCGTTATCTATCCAGTGATCCTGTACTCTCATAGGTTTACTGAAACTGACACTATACGTAGACTATAGGTAACCAGGGACACTTCCATGTCCCATCGACATGACTTCACTCTAGATAAGACTATGAGTAACACTAGATGTTAGTATAGGAATTTACAGAGCACCAATTATGTAAATTAAACAGGGCTACTCGAAAACACAACTACTTGAAATATGCCTTCATGGTAATAAAGGAGGAAAACACTCGATTATATGCAGAGACAAGACACAGGTACAGGTGAGAGCCGGGTGGAAAAAAATATGTTTCAGATGCATCAATGGCATCAGTAACAACTCAGTTTAATATGTTTAATATGTAGCACTGAAACTTTTATCTAAAGTAACCAGTTCCATCATAAACGATCTGCCATTAAAGGCCCACTATGCAACATTTTTCATTTAATTAATCCGTTTCATACTGTTTAGGATGCTAAAATGAGTCATTACGAACGGTGTAGAATGCGCTACTGTGGCCTATAGCGGTAGATACAGCACTTGAAATGTTCAGCAGCGCGGACCGCCTCCAATACAATGCAGTGCAATACAATGCAATACAGCGGTCTTTAGAGGGAGCTCATGAGAGAGAAAAACAGAATGTTGCTTAGCCCCTCTTTAAATGGTCAATTTTTATGTGGCGACTTGATCTCACTGACTGCAGAGACTGGATTGGTTGGTACAGGATGTCAAGGGCAACAGACTTGCCTACATAATACACACACACAACCAAAACAGATCAGGATGTTGAGTAAATACTGCTGGCCATCCGCCTCTGCATTGCAATAAAATCCAAAAACATTATCTCAGACATCACACACACACGCACGCACATGCGCCCACACACACAGACACACATACTTTTTTGCTACATCTGACCAATTTATTTTTCTAATATTTCATAAAGAAACTGAACTATATTTCCTGGAGCTTTCAACTCTATGAATAACTACTCCGTTGTTGACTCTGCCACTATCATCACAACAGTTTAATCGGTCAAACAGTCATACTACGGAAGAGTGCTATCAAAAGTCAGGAACTTAGGAGGAAAGATAAGTTCATTGAGGTCTACTCGCAGATAGGCTTCATATCTAACATTGAACTTAGCTGTGCAAACACATCTGAGACAAAATTAGCTTTGCAAACAAAAGTTGTTTGTCTCAGACTGAGAGTATTTCAAAATATTTGGACATTTATGTGGACAACAAATGACAAAAAGATGACAGACCTCATATTAGTCTTCATCTAGTTCAAACTGCTGTTTCAAATAGCTGATTAGCTTTCCTACATGCCTAAGATAAGTAATCACTCAATGTCTCTGAGCTGTGTGTGTGAGTGTGTGTAATAACGACAATACTGACTTTTGCATAAACATTCAGTGTGATATAGTAGGCCATGTAAAGCATCCTCTAAACCATATTACTGTGCTTAATGTGGGGCACCATGTAAAGAGTTTAGGGTCGTGGAAAGATGTCAGAGACACAAATGTTCTTAACAGATCAAAATGTTCTTCACTAACCCTACAGTACAAGTTTATTCTGCACTGTGGATGAATATATTACTTATAGCAGTTGAAAATGTTCAGTTATGGAAAAAAGAATACATAAATGCCCTCAAAACCATTTTGCATATAACCTCCAGTACCGAGTATGTCTAAATTAAAGAAGAACCACAACTATCTCACTGTCACTTCATAGTGTTAAGATTTTGTCCACAAGACGGTGTGAAACACACCTGTGAAAATGACTCATGCACGTTTAGAATAAGACCATGTGCACCATGACACAATGCCTATAGCTTATACATCCGGCAGAGGGTGTACAAGCCACTGCCAGCCTTTCATATCATAACATATATCCACCTTTTCATGTCTGCTGTTTTTGCCGAGGAAAGGTAGTCTAGGTAGTGTCACACACCCTATTTTGCTATGGTGTTACACCATAGGGGCCTGTAGCTATTCTGTAGCTATTTGCGTCGCTCTAAATCGCTCCACATTGCCTATAGAAAGACTCTAGCGGTAGCTTATCAGGCTGCCGATTACCAGAGAGCCAAGGGTTAGTTATTGCCTAGATTTGTGCACACTCTGTTGCAGAAAGGACCCAAGAGAAAGCCACACGCTGCAGAGCAACAGGTGTGTGAGCCACATGAAGAAAAACAAGTTACACCACGCTTGACAAGAGTAAGCGGTTCCGACACTTCCAATTAACCATCACCATGCGGCCGGTACTAAAACATGAAAAAACAGGTTGATCAACGCGGGGGCGGAAGGTGTGTGCACCCTGGAGCAGTTACAGGCAGTCCTGGATAAATGTGGCAGTTTGACAACTATAGGACGTAGACAGCAGGAGAGTCTATAAGAAAAAGTTAATCATTATGTCTTCACACTATTCAATCAGGACAATAAGAAAATTGTGAATACGAGATATGCAGTTAAAATCTTAGTGTTTGGATTGTTTTTTTCAACAAGAATCAGGTGAATCTTGTGTATGATTGTTGTATATCTAATGTGTGCACACTAAATGTAGCATAAGTATGCACTACCTTGCTCAAATGCCACTTAGAGGTACTTTATTCCTACTCATTTGGTTACAATTTTGCATAGATAACAAAGCAGCAGACAGGCCACATAGCATATCTCCTACAACTACTACTATATTGTTTAAATACAAAAGAATAGGTTAAGAATTTACTGAAGGGATCTTATTAGAAGATCTAGTTGAGCTCGTAACAGAGATATAGATATTCCATAGATACAGACCATGCATTCAAAACACACACAGAGAGAGAGAGAGAGATGCCTCATGAAAGTGATAGCGAGAGGTGAGTGAGGGGGGAAAAGTGATAGGTGAGAAAGGGGAGAGAGGCCCGTCAGCGACAAAATGTTAGAGATAATTTAACAGTAGAGAGAGAGACTACAACATAACATTCTCATGATATTTTATAGCACAGGCATGTAATGCCACGTTTGCATCACATTTTGCTCTGGATAAACTAGAGGCCCTTGCATTAATTTACCTTTTAAACAACTTTACCTACAGTCAGTTAACGTTAACATGATTCACCCACTATTGGATGTTGTTGTAAGATATCACAGGAAATAATAAATACATTAGGAAGGCATAAGATAAAAGCTTTGCATTTAGCATAGCAAGCACATCAAAATGGAAACAGTTTGCTGCAGACTACCTTAACGAAGAACATGCCCTGTACCCACGGCATCACATGACAGACCGTAAGTGGAGACACCCAACTAGGTCACTCAAAACCACAATCTTTTTTACTGTTGAGTTTGACCTATTCGTCAACGAGAACAAGCATGATGCGCACAAATAATCCATATGGTTTAAACACGTTATGTAAAAGAGCATAGAGACTAATAGATGAAGCCTTCAGGGGGAAGTGAACCAACTGCGCCAGTTAATCTTTACTGATGGGCTAGACTGGTGTCCGTAAAGAAAAAAATACTGTAGATAACGAATCCTAAAACAAAGCAGTTTCGATACGTGTAGGCCGAATGTAATGCCCCAAGAGTCGTTCTGCATAGGATTACCAAATGCCTACCAAATATTATAACTATCTAGATACCTTGGTCGATTCTTGAATAAGTCTCCGAACAACTTCTTTGATGTGGGGGCTTTTATCTTTAGGGGGGTGAGTGTACACTGTCGCTCGTGTTACTCCTTTATAGTGTCCGCTGTTTGGCCATCCAATGTCCAAAGAGGGTACCTCGGCATCCGAGAGCTGTGGCCAGTACGTGGAATGGACACCAGAGTCCGCGTTGGAACTTGATGGCGATTTGGAGTCAACCATCTCTGAATCGTTATCCGCTTCATATTCCTTGAAAGTCTTTCTGAGCCATCTAATTTCCCGAGCGGACAAAAAGTCTTTAATGTTGTCCCCTTTAAGTCGCAATTTAAACGCATCATCGCCGTTTTTCAATAACTGTTCCAGAGCGGCCCTCTGCTCTTCGCTGTAGTAATATTCCGGCTTGGACTCCGGTATTTTTTCATTTATGTGGTCATCATCCAAGCACAAAAGCTGCGAATCGGCCATAGTAACAGTCCTCTAGGCCTATGATAAAAACGGATCTTCTCCGCACCCGGAAACTCCCCGCGTTCTCCTTACCTGTATGAATCAGGTGTGCAAGTGACTTGGGCATTTAGATGCTAGGGGAGGAGTCAATTGGGGGAATTTTTCAAAATAAGCATTTGAAAATCCGGGTTGTCGGTTGATAAGCTTGTAATGTACTTGCTTTCAAAAACTAACAAGGATTAGCAAGAAAAACACGGGTTACAGTGCACTGATTAAAAAATTTAGTAAATTAAATACACAGGAGATGGATACTTTTGCTTTAGTTTATTATATTAAAATGACTCAATAACTTCCAAAACATATCTCTGTCCATCTGTTTCATAAAATCCATACAGCAAGATGTCCTATATCAAATAGCTCTAAAAGGCAACTCAAAAGTACTTGGTTAAAATTAGTGCTGAAATGATAAGATTGCAATTAAGCTTCATGTAATTTGTCTCAGTTTCATTGTCAGTAAATAATGGGATCTGCATATTACACAACAATCCTGGTCATAACAGGGCTTTGCATTTGAAGTGTGTGTGTGTGTGTGTCAAAGGCAGGTGACTCTGAAGGTGCTCATCTTATCAGGCGCTCTAGTTGAGTTGTCTCAAAGTGGGAATGTGTAATTGGCTGGGAACAGGCCCACTCTGCCACGCAAACGTCCCCTGTACCAGGAGGAATCGCTGCAGTCCAGGACCTCAATGATTTCACCGGCCTTGAAGCCTAGCTCATCATCCTCCTCTGCAGTAAAGTCGTAGATGGCCCTCACCTGTGTTGTCACTCGCTATGGCAAACAAAATACAAACAAAACAGCTATTTCAGTGACATCACCTTTAATGTCATTTAATTATCTCTCTCTTTTTCAAGCACACACATATATATACACACACACACACACACACACACACACAGATTTTGACACACCTTGCTCTGAAGTACCTGAGTGGTGGGGTCTGATATTCGTCTGGTTGTCTGCCCGCTGCTTTGAGTGATGCTCTTGGGCACAGAGCCTAACGTGCTGGCCTTCTCCTCCACACTGGGTCTCTTGTTCTGTGTGAGCAAGGCATATTAGTCACACATGCATTCTCATGAGTAACCTTCACACCACAGCTTGATTTCACAGCCTGTGCTGAGTGACACTGCAACATCCTCCATTGGGAAAAAGGTTTAAGGGATTTTAAAGAAATATGATACACTATATTCTCCTTAAACTACCATTTCCTTGGTTGTTTTGATGGTACACTAATCCATTATTATTGCCACTGCATGCTGAGAGCTAGGGCTAGGGCTAGGGCTAGCATCTGTTCCTTATAATGTGCTTTAACATACTGCAACACTAAAAAGTGATGAAACCGGTGTAAATGCCAATTTCACAATGAATGAATCCTAAAGTCCCAGCTAAGCCCTAAACCCTCAGACTTGTCTGGCTTGAAACAAATTTACAAGCTGAATCATGCCTGTTGAGTCTCTGGTCAGGGTTTAGGGATGGGACATTGCGATTCAGTCAGTGTTGCCTTAGGGCAATTAAGGTAGTGTCTAATTTGTCCTAGTGACACAACTGAGTTTCATTCCTGATATGGTGAGTGAAAACCATGATCTTAACAACGTCAAGATCTCACTCCAATGAAGACAAACAAAAATGAAGAACTGCAGATACTGATAAGTGCAATGGTGGGAGCTCCGTTGGAGACAAAGGGCCTCAAATGAACCGTCTGTGTAAAACATGCCCTAACCTGGCCTATTTTAACTCTTTTCTGATTGAAATGCACAGTGAGAACAATGACAACAACAACAGTCAACAGAGACTAATCCAAAGTTCCATTCAGGCTCATCTTGCCTGAACTTGACCTAGCTGGCATGTTAGCTGGTCATTACTCCCACAGTTTGAATTCTAAGCACCCCCTCCCCTTCACAGCAAACCCCCCAACTCTGAAAAGGGCCCTATCCTCCAGAGGGAGAGATGAGGTCAGCGCAGGGCAGAGGGAAAGACAGAGATGCTAAAGAGCCCCTGTTCAGATCCTGTTCAGCTGACTGCTGTGAAGCAGTTTACACATGACTGAGGATTTAAGCTCAGCTGTTCCATATGAATTTTACGTGTGCATGCCATGGAGCTATGGTCAGGATGAGCTTGTTGGAGCAAGTGAGTGCCTGCGTGTGTGTATATGTCTGTGTGTGTTTGTGTGTGTCAGAGAGAGACAGATTAGAGTAGAGTAGAGTAGAGAGGTGAGTGAGAAATCAACAAGGGAGAGAGAGAATGTGTTGTGTTGGTGTCTATTTGGGGATGAGTACAACCAAAATGAATATCCTCAGGATTACATATATTAACATGTGTGTGTGTGTGTGTGTGTGTGTGTGAGAGAGAGAGAGAGAGAGAGAGAGAGAGAGAGAGAGAGAATGAGTGAGTGAGTCAGACAGAAATCTATACATGTATTTGTTTGGGTCCAACTACTTTATAGGGAACTAAACAAAGTAAGTATTCCTAAGTGTATGTATACTATATTCATTATTTGTGTGTGTGCCTGTGTTTGTGTGTGTGTGTGCCACGGCACCTGCTGCGTGTGTGACTGATCGGAAGCCCTGCGCTGCTGGCTGGGCTGCGGCGAGCCTCCATATCCTCCTGAGCCCCTCTTTGTCTGCAGGCCGGGAGAGAGAGAAAAAAAAAAGATCATCAGAGGTCAAATCTCACACCAGCCAACAAAGACAAAGACAAAGCGCACACAAATGGACCGCACCAAGGGCACAGTCGAGAGTTCTGCCGCGGACCTCTCTGGGGTTCCATAGCTCCTTGTCGTTTGATATTGAATCTGATGCTGAAATCGCGAAATCGATATCGCTCACTTCTGAGCTTCTGTTTCACCGCACGCTACGCGAAGCCCTCCGTATTGATCTGTGTTTCTTCCCTCTATCCAAAGAGCCCTTGAGAGCGCTCTCGCACACAGCGTGGGAGAAATGGCAGAGGCTACAGAGAGAGGGGGAACAGATGGAACAACAGGAAGGGGAGAAGGAAGAGAGGGAAGGAAGAATAAAAGGATGGATGGTAAAAATAAAGGGTATGTGGGGACAATGGAGGACAAATAGAGAGGTGGCAGGAGGACAAGAGGTCAGGAGTCACTCTGTTCATCCATTATGGTGTGCTGTTTTCTAAGGGTGACACAAGATTGGACTCCAAGCTAGGAACTTAAAAACATATTTATTTTAGTTGACTTTAGTTGAGTATTTTTATATTTATTATTAGATTTTTGTCACATTAATTTCACAGTCTCAGAGACTCTTTGTAATATCAGTAACATGTACACTGAATTGCCTGTAGAGGGAGCTGTGGGTGAGAGGAGTTTGGGGTTTTGTACCGGTTGTGGAGCGGGTGGCCAGGGCTCCTCCCTTTTGCTGCTGCTGCTGTTGTCGCTCAAGTAGATTTCACTGGATTTGGAGATGCTGTTTTTCATGTAGTAATCCACCAGCTCATTCAGGGAGTTGAACTTCACATTCCAGATGTAGTACTTGGCCTTGTTCTCCCTCATGATTTTGAAATGCTGCACATCTCTCTCATGTCTAACCAAAAAGAGACAGGACTCAGTAACTATTTACAAAATGTCCTTTGCTTACCTTTATTTTTTTCTGTTTTTCATTGCAAGTTTCTGGACTTGTATTATGACTAACAATACATACAGTAATCAGGTGAATCAAAACAAAACAAACAAACAAAAAAAAAACAAAGCATGCATTTTATTTCCCAAAACCATGATTAGCAACTTTGTTGGTTGCAATGCAATTGGGTTTTGCTAACCACCAAAGTTGCTAACTGGTTTCAAAGACATTTAATTCCATTGTGGTACATTACTGTTCTATGTATAGCCCATGCCATTGTGGAAATTGGAACACGACTATAAAAACTATTATTAAGATTTATGTTTTGAGAATGAACAAAGAGTATAACACTTAAGTAAACAGGTTTGACAGCATAACCTCCATACTTTCTGAAAGCCTGTAATCTCTTGATTCATTTAACACAAATGGGACATGCCCTCCGGCTCATAGTTCATTGTAAAATATTTAATCAAATGCCATTCAGTAAACAACTAATCACAGGACTGAAACAGTCGAAATTCACATTCAGCCAGAGAGGTTGGTTTCATTGGGTGGGTTACAACCTTTATAATATATGATGTGCCACTTGTGCTACACAGGTTCCCTATCCCTAGTGTCCACCAGGGGTCAGATATGAGTCAGGAGTCCAATCATTGAAGCTGGCCCATGGATGATTTATGAGACAGAAACTCATACAAATCACCCAATCTGACCGCGATGCAGAGGCAGTTGTAGGCGCTGCAATATTAATGTGACATTTCCACATGATTATCCTTGCCAGTCCACTGACGGATGGGAGAGAGAGGTCTGGGTGGGTCATCAAACTGATGACACGGCTAAACAGGAGGGAGACTAGTCCGTCATCTAGGGTCAATCAGGGCCGCTTCTAAACTGTAGCACGGATCAAGAGACAAAAGTTTCCCAAAGGCCTATGAGATCAATAGGCTGATAGATATCTGGATGTAAACATGCCGTCCTCAGACCAACTTTGTGGGATTTGCAAAGTCATGCAAGCTAATTATGTGCACACTGACCCCATTTAGTCTAAAAACATGACACAGTCCAAGGGTGGACATCTTAGGAACTTTCATCTTTCTCATCCCTACCGTACTGAGATGGAGAAATCTCCTGGGGAGGTCTGGCTGCCGCGGATCAGGAACCCCCCTAACTCCCTCCCCCTCAGAGACTCCTCGGCTCCAGGGCGACTGATGTTCTCCTGGAACCAGCTGGGAAGGGCCGGTGGGGATGAATGTAAATATGGTCATACATACATAATCACATGAGCTGCAACTGACATGATAAGTGCATATAGTATATTCCTTATTATAGAGTAAATGCACACACACACACAAACACACACACAAAATAGTTACAAATGCACATACATTTTTTCATGCCTATGTGCACACTCCTACACACACACACACACACCATCTACACCCCACAAATACATACACCATACCACAATCATACCTGGCAGCCTGCATCTCGACATAGTTTTTAGGCACAAATCCTTCGTGGCCGTGAAGTTCAGCTTTGTACCAGTCATCTTGGGTACCAATGATCTACGTAAAGTAAAGACCATAGTTCCACTAAGTTGGACGACAAGCTTAGCTGGGTGCACTGTGTTTGTGGCTATGAAGCTGCTTGTGACCACAGGAAGCACACCTATCAATTACCTGCAAAAGCCTCTTGTTCATCGCATACTCTCAGTTGTACTGTCCTAAGACCTGACCTGTAAGACCTGACTTTAACGTTTCTGTGATGAGCTTGAAGACTATCTGTCAGTAAATTAGAGGTTTCTTTGCTTCCAGAAGCTTTATTTCAATATTATAGCCCACTAGACAGACAATAGATAATACCAGGGGGTTCAATCATCATTGAGTGTCTCTAACTATAGTCTGATTCTAACCTCATTCTTATCAAAAAACAAGTAGCTTTCGGATATTATTGGATCAACCTACCACCTGAAACACAGCCTTTGACTAGACTGTGTATGTGTGTATGTAATTCCTGACCTCTTATGTAACCTCTTAGGAACTCACCTTTAGGATATCTCCTTTCCTAAAACTGAGCTCGTCCTCAGCTGTGGCATTGAAGTCATACTTTGCTTGGGCCTCCATGGCAGTAGGCACGGAGAATGGTCAGGCCAGGCCACAACAAGGGATGGTGTGCTGCTCTAAGACTAACTAAGAGAGAGAGAGAGAGAGAGAGAGAGAGAGAGAAAGAGAGAGCGAGAGAGAGAGAGAGAGAGAGAGAGGACAAGGGGAAAGGAAGGTTAAAGAGATGCAAGCACATGCATGCACACTCAAATGATTGTGCGCACACACACACACTCACACACACACATGCAGTACAAGGACCCTTCTCTTTACCTTGAGATGCAGGTATGAGAACTTGTCTTAGTGGTTTTCCAGCATCCACCACACTGTCTACAAAACAAGATGAGGCGGAGCTCAGTGAGTTAAGAACAGGCAAGAGGCCATGAGAGCTGATCACATGTCCTCAACAGCATCCCTTCCAACTCTTGATGCACTATCATTTTATTTCATCAATGTTGTGAACAATATTGTGCTAAGTCTGCTCTCAACATATAAAGTATTCTATTCCAGGCTTTATACTCTCAGCATATAAAGTATTCTATTCCAGGCTTTATACTCTCATCATATAAAGTATTCTATTCCAGGCTTTATCTCATCATATAAAGTATTCTATTCCAGGCTTTATACTCTCAGCATATAAAGCGTTCTATTCCATGATTTATTCTCTCAGCATATAAATATTTCTATTCTATTCTATCCCAGCCAAACCTATCCTAATCACCCATTTTAACACATCTGCAAAAATGCATTTGAAAAAACCAAGGGGTGTGGGTCCTGACATGACTGATTTCTGAAACTGAGACTCATCTGTCACCCACATTTCAAAGGCTTTCGGCACACTTCCCTTCCTTCTGTTCATCAGCAGCAAAAGCAAAGTCATTATGCAAAAGAAGTGTTGCTTGGACCAGGTACTGTATTGGTGCCAGCTCAGCTCAAAGCCTTGCAAGTGCACAGACTACCGCTATGAACTGGAGCGGAATCAATGGTGGATGCCCATTCAAACAGAGAGAGTGTGTGGTACTAAACAGAAATGCAGTGGAGTTTTTTGACACATTTCAACATGAAGACAACGTGTAACTGTGACACTGTAACTGTCCTGAACTGTGTGTGAAATGCACTGTATAATTAAACTTGCCTTGTCTTCGAAAGCTATATGGTGTTTCTCTTGAAACAGTCACATAACTTAATATCAATGGCCGGGTTTCCCAGATTCGTTAAGAAGCTCTAAACGCTAAGATCTTCTTTGGAGCGCTAATCTGGCCAATGAGAGCTCTTAAAGAGCGCTCCAAAGAAGATCTTAGCATTAAGAGCTTCTTAACGAATCTGGGAAACCCAGCCAATGAAAGTAGCTTAAATTAGTCAATTAGGCGTGTGCCTTGATAAATTCCTGTGTGAGCCTTGCCTTACACAGGTCATACTTAAACATGCTGCAAAAAGGTCCTGCAGCAACAAAATGAAAGCACTAAGATCTACACACATCCTTGACAACTGATGAATGTAAGAAATAACTCTTCAGAAATGTAATGATATACATAAATTTGTACCCAAACAGTTAGAAGATAGACTCATCCATTGAAGGTAGAAAAACAGTTGTGAAAAATTAAAATTGTGAAAGTTAAAATGCATGCCTGGTTTGCACATCAAAGTCATAAGTATTTAATTTATTTAAAGTAAATAATCATAAGTATTTGTGTTTTGTGCCCAAATTATTTTAAACACCAAATTTGCACAGGCTACACAAGCTGATGTTTTTTTTTTACATGATCTGTCATTGTTCACATTCACGCCTTTTTGACTACGATATTAGGGTTGTAGGGTGTCTGGCATGTGTCTGCATGAGTCTGTAGGGCGGCATGTGTCTGCATTATTTTGCAACGTGAGTAAAATTCAGGCAATATGTAGCAAAGCCTAAAATGTTTAACATTAGAAGGGAACCATCTATCAAGTTAGGATGGCAAATGCATGTCCTCTGATAGTCCATTTTTAAACGCTGTCAGCCTTGATGCTTTTTGATGATGTTGAACTTGAGTTTGTCAGGTGGCCAAGCTTATTGTAGATAATTCATGTCTCTTTCTTTCTCTTTCTCACACAAGAGAGTGTGTGTGTGTGTGTGTGTGTGTGTGTGTGTGAGAGAGAGAGAGAGAGAGAGAGAGAGAGAGAGAGAGAGAGAGAGAG
>JAGFZM010000175.1:1468142-1516799 GCA_017657215.1 Limnothrissa miodon | reverse complement strand
CACACACACACACACACACACACACACACACACACACACACACACACTCACACACACACACACCTGAACCCTGTGCTTTTAGGGAAGTAAGCTTGTGTCATGACTGAGCAAATAGGTGAACATTGGCACATTCCCACATGTTTCTAATACTGTTTTATACATCTCTATGTGCATTTGGGGGACTGCATGCAAATACTTGAATCGGTCTGGTTTGATCTTTGGTTGAGCATTACACTACAGAAAGTGCCAGTTACTCTCAGATTATCTCCTGTTAGTTACATGTAACTTGCTGATACTTCTATCTGTATAATGTTGCATAATTTTAAGTCATTTTAGCCTGTCTGGTTTCAGTTTGAGATTATTAATAGAGGCTATTATAGTTTCTAGAAGCCAATGGATCAATGGCCTAGGCCCTAGATCAATGACACAACGTTCATGAACACAGCAAAAGGAAAACTTCCTGAATAAGTTGACATTATAGTCCCTGTAGAATTATAAGGCCATTAAATGTGTAATTTAGTGAACCTGGTTTAGTTTTGATGGAATTTAGGCCTACTTGGATGTCCAGCAGGACAGTTCAGTTTTTCTTAGAATGAATGCCACAGACTATAGAATTTGCAACAAGTGTCAGCGAGAGGCAAAAAAGGAGACATAAGTGGCATTCAAATATTTGTCCACATGAAATGATAGTTTGCAGACCTATGTTTATATTAGCATGTGATCTTTAAAAAAAACATGTGGGCTAATAAGTCCAGGCTAATAAGTTAAATTAACTCTGCAGTCAAGTTATTTAATTATTGAGCTTACACAATTATGCCGCGCGATTAATGCTATAATAAACAAACAACAAACAAACACACACACAGACACAGACACACACACACACACACACACACACATATATATATATATATATATATATATATATATATCAGTAGCAGAATTATGTTATATCTGTTAAGTTAAAGAAGAACGGTGAACGCGTAATGCTTATTGTAAGCTACTCACGTCCAGTATCATGCGTCCAATATCAGCCACCACATGGAAGAGCTGCTCATTGACATTCGATGCCCGGTTAGGCAAGCCCTGGGATCCAGCCAAACACAACCGAGAAGGCATTCAGCATCAAACTATTTAGTTTCGATTAAATCGAAAACGTCTCCCAGCCGCTGGACTGTTTCGTAACCACTTGAGGAGAAAAGCACCCTAAATTAACTACGTCGACAAGAGTAGGCTACCACCCACGACTGTTTCAAGTGAAATGAGCGTACTTTGCAGTTTGGGCGTATGATGCATTAAACTGTCTTGCAAGAGCAAACTCCTCCCAACACTAGATGTCATGATGCGCATGGTATAGGCCTCCTTGCATTGCGAGAATTGTCCAACACCGAAACTGAGGTCCGTCGTGATGTCCCAAACAGTTTGTGCTCAGTTTAGGTACTGTATAACCAATTGTCTTGTTTTAGTTCATTGTCATTTAGCTTTGGTTAATTGTGGTCACTGTTGGAGTAGGGTGAGTAGCCTGTTGCCTACTTGAGCAAGCAACTTTGGCAAATGGCCGGAAATGTGAAAGATATTTGATGATTTGATATGATGGCAGTGTAATATAATGCTCCTCCTCCTCTCTCCCCGCTATGAAGCCCCTTCGCCCCTCCCTCAAGGACAAATACATGTTGTTCTTTCTCACCTTTGATTTGTGTGTTTTTTTTGTTTGTTTGTTTTGGCTTCTGAGGTGCTTGGAGAAAAACGAGTTTTACTGAAATGCCACCACGTTGCCACTGCACCTGCCACAATGGCTTTTTTGAAAACCAAAATATCTCAACTCCGGAGGGAGGAACTTTTCATGTCAGAATAAGGGAACTGAGAGAGGAAGAAAAAGGCCTGTTTTTGTTATGCGCTCATTTTTAAGTCACGTGACTGTGGTAAATTGGCCTTAACTAGAGTAATTAGTCTAGTTTACTCTAGTTTAAATTTAAAGATAAATTAATATGTCTAAAACAGATCAGTTGACACTGTACTGTGACATCTAAACAAAATGTTTTTTAGTTGTTGGTCAAATTCATAACTACCATGTGTGTTCTCAGGCTGTAAAAATAGCTTACCCAAGTCAGCATCTTGCCACAAAAGAGGAAAAAAGACAGACAGTACAGACTTTCATTTACTAGATACCATCATCAACAGACTTTCATTATAAACAGTTAGGTTCTAAAACATGCTTTTTATGTCATCACCATCAACACTGAAATCCAAAAGAAGTGTTACAAACACGTTTATATGACCAGAGCTGAGGGCTTGTGCTTACACATTCTGTCACATTCTGCTTGTGAGGCCACATTCTGTCAGTCACAGTTGATCCTTTTATCTGTCACAATTGATCCCACTTTTTGAAGCCGAGATGTCTGCAAGTTTATGCAAGGCCAAGGACAATTTTGCTCTTTTGCACAATGTAGCCTACCATTCTGAAAAGTTTATTACTGTACATTTTAACGTCAAGAGCTTATAGACAAACAACATTTGGATTAGGGGGCAGAAAAACAATAACATCAGCCAGCTATAACCTTCACTGTGTGAAAATCTAATATTGTGTTCCTACCTTCAATCCCCTTCAAAACACCTACTTCATATTACATAGTGAATAGACCACTGCTTGGAGCATGAGAACCTATACAACACCATTCATGACTTATTGTACAATCTTAACCACTAACATGATGTTCGAAGGATCAGTAGCCTATCTATGCTAATGTTATGTTCAGCTGATACATTTTATCTTTATTATCTTTATTATCTTTCAGATAAGAAATGTTTTTTTTTTAAACAGTGAGAGTAAGCACTGACAAACTTTCATTCTAGAGGTGCCTTTTGCAAGGTGGTGTGTGGAGGGGATAGATAGTTTGATGTTTGAATGAGTGAGCTCACACTCACCACACGCCTGCACCTTGGTCAGCACCTCCCAGTGTGCACCTGCACCAAGAATGCAGTGTGCACATTTCCTCCTGAAACCAGCAACTGTGATCAGCACAGAGACAAGAGAGAAGGGGTGGGGGCGAAAAAATGAATAGTGCAAAAAAGTTGACAGAGAAGATAAGATCACAGAAAAAAAGAGTGAAAGAGGAGAAGAGAGACAGAGGAGGTTAAACAGCAATAAAAAAGAAATAAGAGAAAGAGATGGGATATCAAAAAATAAATTGTAGAAAGAAAAAGGGGAACCAAAATCATACCATTTGCATTATTCATGCAGGAAACATACTTGGACGCATAATGTTGTGATTTTGTTTGTGTACTCATCTGGTTGCACAGGTTGCAGCCCATTTGTACTCATCATCACGCCTTCAAGCTCAAAGAGAGAGAGAGAGAAAATAGGAGGAAAATGGAGACAAAAACAATATACATGGTTGCCTAGAAGTATTTGTTCTAATATTTGATATTCATTCAGCATGAAGTCATGCACACATCTGTCGGCTACATCACATAAGGAAACAATAATGAATATGAGATGAAATAATGTATACAGGCCTGCTAGGAAAAAATATTTTATGTATACTTTAGAATATCACTTTGTTTTTGTGAATATAAGTACTATTAAATATTCAAACACTAAAGTATGTTATCTATAAGATAAGGAAAGCATACTTGGACCCGCTGTGTGTGATCACCAGCATCACTGTGCCAAAATATTTGGCTCCCCCCTTTGTCAGAATGATGATCTGCACGCCCAAACAAGCACGTTTATCCTGTATACGCATTGTGTGTGCTGATTAAGGTCGCTCTTGCAAATTAGTATCAGAGAATATGAGGGTACAGAATATCCTGCCTCAGTTTGGAGTCTGCATGCAATGTCTTGCTTTTTGTGCTAATTTTGTGGTATGACTGCATGTCTTTTTTCCTTCATCGCTTCATATTGTTATTATGCCTTCCTGATCCTTGATAAATCTCTCTCTCCATCTGTATATGTCCACATGTAATCATGTTGGTCTAGTGAACCCGGACAAAAACAGATGCACACTATGAAATTATATTGTTCATATCCTCTTATATGTATCACATGTAAAAACACTTGGATTTTTATGCTACATGCAGATTGGTTCTATCTATTGGTTCTGGTTCTATCTATGCTTTAAACTGTAGGGCAAATGCTTCTGTATAATGTACGAGAAGGCTTATTAAACCCTTCTATATTAGTTACTTCGACAGGAAAAATCAGGCCCAAGACAAGCATACCAACTCGTCAAGATGTACAGTGAAAGAAAGTACTGTAAAGATGTACCGCTAATGTGTGTGTATGTGTGTGTGTGTGTGTGAGTGTGTGTGTGTTTGTGTATATAATGTCGAATATGAACACCTGGTGCCTGCACCTTATCAAGCACTGTTCACCATCCACGTCACATGTCTTCCGCTTGGCTTTACTGCGGCCTATTGGCGAATGGGGAGTAGGGAGCTATACTGCCAGCCATGTTAAGTGGTGACAACTGTCCTATGCTTAATAGGGTCAGGAGTGTGTGTGTGTGTGTGACTGTGGTTCTGTGGATATGGCACTGTGGCTGCAGTGTTTCTGCTGACGGTGACGTTTTTTTACTCCTCTGTGGCTCTGGCTCCTCCTGCGTCTGCCAGGGGAAGAGTGGAGCGGGTGCATCGTGTGCCCAACAGATGGCCAGGAAGGGGAAACGGCTGGAGAGGCCAGAGGAGCCGCCAAAAGATTCGAGAGAAGAAAAAGACAGAAAGAGACAGAGAAAGAGAGAAAGAATAAGAGAGTGAAAGTGAGTGAGAGAGAGAGAGAGAAAGAGAGAGAGGGAAATCAAGAGAGAATATTCCTGAATGAATGTGAAGGTTAGGGCAAAGGGGGGGCATTTAACTGGCTGCACATCTAGCACAGGCTATGAGCGTTTTGGCAGTCTACCTCTGGACATGTTTTCATTGCATTTTGTGTCTCACTGTGTTTTTTCCTCTCTCTATTGAGTAGAAGACAAAAATGTAAATGGTGATTGCCATTCTGGCAGAAAGCCAGGTGAGCTTGCGAGTAATCATTCCTGGCATCTCTCTCTCTCTCTCTCTCTCTCTCTCTCTCTCTCTCTCTCTCTCCTTCTCGCCCCTGTGAACGCTGGTAGAATGGGAATATGCTTTTGTACAACCTCATCACAGGCACTGGGGTGTAATTAATTGCTTGTGGCCACAGGGTCAGTGTGCAGATGTAGTGTAAGGCTGCTCCCTGCAGCTTCAGCCCACTGACAGCCTGGATGAGATCCAGCCGCTGACGCTTACCTAGGCCAGTGCATACACACGCATAGGCAGGCAGGCAGGCAGATATGTATGCACACACACACACACACACACACTTGCACAAGCACGCACACTCACCATACACCATACATCATACACCCTGTACCACTTTGTTGTACTCTTCAAGAGGCTATGGAGTTTTTTTGAGTGTTTGTGGCTCACAAATCCAATGATTGACAGGGCTCATGGCTGTGTTGTCTGTGTCACAAAAGCATTTGTTCCATCCATTCCTCAGAGGCTTTGGTTGCCTTTGTTGACTTTAGATGTGTGACAGGGACTCTGAGCTGTTGTGAGCTAGCTATGACATCAGTATCATCAATACATGTTAGTGTTTATTGAGTTTGATACATTGGAATGTGCCATTCAATTTATGGTAGAGTGCTGTATTCTGTGCCCTTAGCAGCCCAATAATATATGTCAATGTTTCTGTTTGTTTTTGCTTGTATTTAAAATTACACTAGATTATTAGTCTGAAAAAAATAGAAGGTGAACAGATATCTGAACACATCTGGTCAAATGAGTGTTTTTTAGCCATTTCAAGCCCTGACTATAAGATCACATCCACTGTGGCTACCTTTAGTACAGTGTAATTGTGTGTTTTCTTCTGGTACGCCCCTAGTTAATTTGTAGACTAACAGAATACTAGACTAACAACAACTAATTAACTAAACTTTATTAATTCTGGAGTGCTTAAAGTGAGGAGTAAAGTTACAAAAGTAAAAGTAACATCTTCTTTCCCCTTTTGCTCCCTTTTGCACTTAGTTTGTCTTACTGACTCCTTCATCCATGCCCAAGTCCTAATGTATAGACACCACAGGACTGTGCTGATAGAGTGCATGTCCGTGCCATTTAAATAAGCTCAATTCAATCCCTGGCCAACCCAGCCCATGGCTACTTACCTTCTCTGTCTGTGTCTTAGTCTTTTCTCCCAGCCCACCCCAATGGACTGTCTGTCACTCTGGTTACCATGGTGAACCCTGAGAGAGAGAAAGAGAGAGAGAGAAAAGCCTCCTTGCTTTGAGTATTGATTAAAAAAATGGAAGGGGGGTGAGAGACTAAAATAGCTGCAGTCACCTAGAGGACTCATTTTCATTCTTCCATGGATGACTGTCAGCTGTAAGACAGTACCACTCAGTAGAGAGTAACTGAAGTAAAAAAAAAAAAACATGAGGCAGCGACTGATGTAAAAATAGCGGTTAACTGGCTTAGCCGATAAATGGATTTCATATTTCTCATAAATACATTAAATATTTTTTAGCTGATACTGTCATGTAGATAGCATTGCTTTTGTGAAACCTTATAACAGTTTCTTTCAGAGCATGGAATACCTGGACAAGGTGCAAAATGAAACGTTATCAAACGATCTAAAGATGCAGAGTAAGTGTACATAGAAAGGTCAGGAACTTATTAATTGATCAAACTTGTTGGTTGAATGCCAGGCAAAAAGTCATTATTAAGTATTAAACACCCCACGTGGTCAATTTCTATTTGGTTATGAGTCCAGGTAGATTTTCATTGATTGCTGTCAGTCTAGCTGAAATAATGTGCCTAGAGCAGTTGCAGTATCCTCATTGGACAAAAGGGGGCAGTATACTGCTTTGAGACTAGCCTACTAGTGTTGTAACAAGAATATGATGATGGTGGGTATACATGTGCTGGTTGGGGTGTAGCCTTTTCCCAGAGGAGGAGAGGTTCATCAGAGGTTAATTTAGTTTGTTTGTTTGTTTTTGCAGTTTTATAGTTGGGGTAACTGCAAGGAACGTGACCTGACCCCTCTGGCCACCTGTTTGGGGTCTTGGTTATCATACAAAAGGTGGTAATCACTATGTCAGCTATGGTCATAAATGATAGTTCCTTCTTCATGTTTTGCTGATGAAGGGTGATTTTATGAATTCTGTGTACTAAATGGTTATTGAAAATGATCCATGTTTTTGATCCCTCGCTCTCTTTGTTAACATTGCTTTTTCTGCAGCACAGTTTCCCATCCCTCTTTCAGAGCAGATGGACCCTCTCTAGGATGTGCCCCCCATGCTGCTTCCATACTGGCTTCCAGCAGTTCTCACGCTCTCTTTCGACACACACACACGCACACACGCCCACGCGCACACACACACACACAGACATACACAGAAACACACACACACACACACGCACAGACACACTCCAACACATACACACAGACACAGAAACACACACATAGACCTACAGATAGAAACAAACACACTCCAACATACACAACACACACACACACACACACACACACACACTCCAACACACACACACACACACACACAGTTTGTGCATGCATTCATTCCTCAGTCTCACTGACTCTCCATAACCAACGCCTCTAATTATTTCTACTGCCTTGGTCTGCCACCCCGCCACTTCCCCTCTCCCCTACCCTTGCCTGGTGCCCTTTTATGCTGCGTTTGCAGTCCCGGCCATCTCTCTCTTCAAGTGCCAGGGGGAGTGGTGGCCGTCCAAAGAGCTTCAAAGCCGCCAGGAGTGAGAGATGGGGGAGGGAGCGTGAGGAAAAAAGAGAGAAGGGGAGGGGGGTGAGGTGGATTCAGTTTATCATATGGAGGAAAGCTGATGATGACGAGATGATGAGACACTGTGTGTGTGCGTGTGTGTGTGTGTGTGTGTGTGTATGTATGTGTGCATGTGAGTGTGTTTTGTGCATGTGTGTGTGTGTGTGTGTGTGTGTGTGCGTGTGCGTGCGTGGGACAGAGACAAAGAGCAAGATAGTGTGGGAAAGAAACACTATAGTGAAAGGGAAGAAGAGAAGATAGGGAGAAAAGATAAGGACAGATGATACAGGACTGCGATCAGGTTGGCTAGTGTTTATAGCTAAATCTTTGGAAATGTTGTTCAGGCAGATCACTCCTGCTCTCCTCTGATGAGGAGACTGAGGTTTCCTGAACACTGGCATTCAGATGACAGTCTCCATGGCAATGCTTCAAGCAGATCTGAGGTAAAATAACTCAAGTACGTAAATCAAATAGAATCATTTAATTCACAAAGGGAAATGTGGTTCTTTTTTAAAGTAACAGACAAATTCTTATCATTCAGCATTTCATAACAAAATTCAAAACTCAACATCAGTTACAGTAATGCCAATCAGGGCCGCTGACAGCTTTGGCTGGGCCCAGGACAAAATATTCTAAATGGGCACCAACCCTCACCCCCGGGCCATCCGACCGACACCACCCACCCCCCACCCCCCACCCCACTCCACTCCCGCCACCTACACCTCCCACAACCTCCTGTAAGTGACAGACATTCAGAAACATGGTTAACAATAACGACTTTTTTTTTTAAAACATTATTCACATCAACACCCTTTTTATTTTAACATAACATGCTTCTCTACTCTGGGGGAATGACCCCCTCCTGCTCCACTATGACTGTCTTTCGCTCCCCCTTCTCTCTCACTAGTAACCTCTCCTTTCTCTCTCTCATCCTCTATAATGAAGCTACCATATTCGACTTTTTCTGTAAAAGATGCAGTGTTCTATTTGAAGTTAACAGAAATGAACAGGGGTCAAATGAACTATTTCAAAATTTCACTATTGCTTGTTTTCATTGATTTTGTTATTCACCACATACTGAATAGATTAAACAAATTTGATAGGTTTTGTTTTTCAAAATTTACAAATGGTACAGGTCATGCTTTAAAAAAAACGCATTAGTAACCAATATAACTGTCACCCACACAAAACTTTCACACTCCCAGCCACGTCATGATGACACCTGGCCGGGAGGGGGGCTACCATGCCCATTTACGCAGGCTGTGCATTTACGGGATTAACCAAATTGATTATTTAGGTTGTTTGGATGTGCAATTGGACCTCCATTACAAAGGAGCTATGGCTTTAGAAATCTAAACATGTAAGCTAACAATAATAAAATCTACATGATATTATGAATGTAAAGCGTGCATTTACTTCATAAACTACACGTCAATATGTTTAATATCGATCGCATTTTACTTGACCACAGGAATTATCAGTAGGCTAAAACTTGTGTTTGGTCGGGGCTAACGTTGTGCCGTTGTGGTTATCAGATTTAATGACTAGTTCGTTTAATATTCAGTGTTCACTGTTCAGTGTGTCTGTTACCCCCTGATTTGTATGAACATGCATGACGTGACTTGGGAGTTGGGCTGGATTGGATTTCTTTACGGGGTTGGGAAACCTTGGCTGTGCTTCCTTACCTTGCTCTGCCCTGCATTTGCTAGGACCGTCTGCATCATCTGAGGGACCTTTCTAAAAATATTTATTTAATGAACCCCTACTTCTGGCTTCTTCATCTCGCTTTTTTTCTCTTCTGAGCTCCTGACTTATGAGACATTGTGCCATACTGAAGCGCTAATGAAATGACGGCGCATTTTTGATGAAAGGCCAAACCATTTTGTGGTAGGGGGTGGCAGGGGGGCTCTTGATCCATATTTCAAGGACAATAATGGTAAAAATGACTAGATATAATTAATTTAACGCAATTTCATATACATTTGTCCCACAAAAAGGCATATTTTGAAATGAATTAAAATAATAACTTCGCAATTTCATGAGGGCCCAGTTCTGGGCCCCCGTAGTTCCTGGGCCCGGGACAAGAGACCCCTGTCGGCGCCCCTGGCCACAAATAAAAACCTTATTGAAAACAATTAAGAGATGCATTTAAAAATGAAAAAGGATTATTTTATGTAAACAATCAGAATGTTAAAATTGGTTAAGATTGATAAATTGTGTGTGTTTGTGTGTGTGTGTGTGTGTGTGTGTGTGTGTATGTGTGTGCATTGATTCCTGTCTCCTGGATGCAATGTGTAGGTGATGTATATTTCATTCCACCTGCGGCACCTCATCCCCTCATCACTATTTCAGCACGCTAATTAAACCCATCAGCTTAATGACCAACAGTAATTACCCCGTCCCATTTATAAACGTGTGAGTATGTTCACACCACCTGGTGCACCAATGAAGAGTGAAAGTCTCTGTAAAAGCCTACGGTAAGTCCACAGCACCTATCATGCATACACTAGGCTACAGTGAATAAATGTATGGAGGTAACTCACTACATAATTCATTATGGTGCAGTCACAGGCTGATCTCAACACAGAGAAACCATCCTAGTGGTCCAGGACTACATTTCCCAGAGGCTGCATCAATCAGTCATATAACAAACATGCATGGTCGGTATGATAGACATTTAGTGTTTGAAAACGTACATTTTTAACCACATTCTCATTCAAAGGTGCAGTCTGTGAATGTACTGTATTTCAATTAACTTCATGTGTGTCAAAAAGATCATAATAATCTCTAGACACTCTAGATACCTACTCTGTATGTCCACAAAACTGGTTAATATGTAGAGCACCATTACTGTAAGCTCAATATCAATACCAGTATCTCCAACCAGTCAGACTCCACCTTGAATAATACCTTGAATTTTTTAAGAGACACATGAGAAAACACTCCTCTTAAAAGGAGGAACCAGAACTTGTTCCTCTGCAGACTTTCTATACGAAACCTTCTAACTGGTTTTATGTTTTATGTACATTCATTATTGTTTGAGATCTCTCTTCTAAATTGATTCAGCATTTGAGATGAGGCAGAGTGAACACCTACTGAAACTGAAAGCAAATATTTTTCTCATTATCTGTGTGATTGTTAACCAGAACTGAATTTAAGTAATGATAAAATCAACAATATGAGACCATTTTTATTGAATGATACAACGAAAAACACTTGCTGATTTGCTGCCTAGGTAACTATCCTGGTGACTACTGAGTCCCAATGGCTGTGTCTCAGAACCAGAGAGACTGAAGTAATAGGGGCGTTGAGACCTCTTGAGGATAACGATTTAAGTGGCAGAACATCAGAGGATGAGGATGAAGTAAAGGCTAAGATTTGATGAAGGAGATTGCTCTCTGGTTTTAAGCTCCTCTAATGATTTGAGGAGGTGGATAATTGTTATTACTGCTAAGCACTGTTACTGCTATTGCTAAAGCCAAGTGCTTGCTCTTCTGTTGGACATAGCCTTTCATGAGTGTGGATCTCTTTCTTTCTTTCTTTCTTTCTTTCTTTCTTTCTTTCTGTCTGTCTCTCTTCTGTTCTCTTCATATCCTCCCCTCAGTTCCTTAAAAGGATGCCATGTGTGTGCAATAGTGCATATACTGTATGTGTGTGATAGGCTATAATAGGCTTTGGGAACATGGTATCTTTCTTACTGTATGTGTGTGTGTGTGTGTGTGTGTGCATGTATGAATGTGTGTGTCTGTGTGTGTGTGCATGCATGAATGTGTGTATGTGTGTATTTGTGCATAGGCCTATGAGGTGTGTGTAAGTGTAAGTTTAAAAGTAAAGAGATCCTGTGTTGGGAGGGCTGAGCGGCAGAAATAGGGACATTTCTGAGGGCATGGGGAAGGGGAAGTACTAATGGTAAAGCAATCCCTGGGCGAGTGTGCTCATGTGAAGGCATCAATAATAGATAACATCAAAAAGACCACCATGGGAAGCTATTGAGAAATGGTACATCTATCAAACCAAAACTTTTGATCATACAATATTATTATTATTATTATTATTATTATTATTAGAAGAACAAGAAGAAGAACAACAACAACAACAACAATACATACATACATCTAGACAAGCATACATGTACTTACAATTCTATAACAACAGGTATACACAGACAGAATACAGAGAATCAATCTGATGGCGAAGAGGCATTATAAAGGCGGGACATGTCTGTGATTATACAAAAAACCTGTTCTAAGCTCTGACATCTGACAGCTGATTCATGGGTGCCAGCTTAGTCCTAGGCACCAAAGCAGGCAGCTGTGCTAAGAGGGGAGGGAACTGTGAGCCAAATAGGGCTCCTGTCTGTTCACATTAGTGTAATGAACGAGACAGGTGCTGCAATCCTGGCTAAAGCTCTGAACTGAGAGGACTTTGCTGAGGCACTCTCTGTGTAAAACCCCTAATTGATCGTGGCGTCCCCTTGTGCCATTTGGAGGTCTGCCCATGGCATGGTTCTGAAAAACAGCCTCTGTTAAGCGAAAAAGACAAATGGAGAAGAGAAGATGACAAGAGGGCTGATGAAATGCAATCAGGTTGCCACCAAACTGAAATATTTTGTTGAATATTAGTGCGTCAAATATTAAACCACACTACTACAAAAACACTACATTTCATTGAGCAACATTTCAACATTTAGTAACCCAATGAAAACAAGTCAGTTGGTCGTTTAAATGTCAATGCTCTGAAAAGTGACACAATCAAAACCAGGAGATGTTGTATACGATCGCAAACGTATGTTATAGGTCTTCTGTTCTAGACCATGTTGCAAAAGTTCCTTACAGGACTGTCTGAAATAGACAATGCATTCTAGAGAGCTTTAACGGGATTCAAAGCAAATGATCAGTTCCAGAAATTATTGTGATTATTTATTTGGCACTGAAATGCAATTATTAGATCATAGAATGCTGTCTTAAGCCATTAATTAAAACAACATGCTATGCTATTAGTGGCACTGCTGTCATTTAAACAAACTGATTGCATTTATCCATTTATAAAAACTTGTCAGTATTGAATCCATTCTTTTTGAATTATCTATTTGCTTTGCACCTGTCCTAATATGTCATGATTTCCCTAACAACAAACAACAAAACAAACCAGTAAACAAAAGATAAATGCAGCACAGAGAGGTCCTCTCCCAGTGTTCCACTGCAAACCTTTCACAAACCTAGTCTTCTTATTTCTCCTCTGCATCTGACACTGCATGCATGACTGCAATGGAAGGTGGCCTGAGACCAGTGGCAAGTGCCAGGAGTCAGAGGCGGGCTACTGCTACTGCTATTGGGTCTGATCTGTCAGCAGTTGTAGCCTGCAGGCTGTGGCGGGGGGTCAGGGGTGAGTTGAACTCGCATAGCTGAGTGTTGCCCATGGACTGAACAGAGCAAGATTAGCCATGGGCAGCCACTGCATTAACCTTTATCCTGGAGGTTAGAAGGGGGTTGTAATGACCTTTGGAGCAGCGAGTGAAAAAAACAACTACTGTGTGTAAAAATGACTGCCGCATAGACATGAGGACAGTGATGGAGACCTTCTCTCTCTAGTCCAGAGCATCTTCCTCTGTTTTAAGCCTATGGCTGTCTTACCTGTTTCTAACTGTTTCACCCACTGTCCATCTCTCTCCTCCACCCTCATCTCTCTCTCTCTCTCTCTCTCTCTCTCTCTCTCTCTCTCTCTCTCTCTCTCTGTTAGCTATATTTTCTGGACCCTCATCCATCCACTGGGCCTATCCTCTAGCCCAGCCCCCTCCACCACCCCCCTCTGGACTGGCTGCTAACTGGCTAACATGAGTGCACTCTGGGCCTCCAGCCCTGTTGGTGCTTTTCAGGTCCCAGAGCAGCAGGTGGCCACTCCACACCACTGGCTCCAGCTTGGCCCCGCTGGGGCTGCAGCCTGGCTCTGGCCCACAGCCGCTTGGAAGGGCAGCAGAAAACCATAACATTCTCCACTTTTTGCCCAGCAACCATCTCTGGCTCTCATTTTCTCATTCATTTCAAGAGAGAGCTATAACGAGAACAAATGCTTCAGTTTTCATAACATGCGTGTGTGTGTGTGTGTGTATGTGTGTGTGTGTGTGTGTATGTGTGTGCTTGTATTTCTATATTCAATGTTTTCCTTTCTGTCCTCCCGCTGATGTGTTTTGGCCCAAAGCTCACTTCGATAATGACACTCATCTGTAATTGGCAGCGAGCCGCAATGCCAACATCTCGTAGTCCAATCACACTCCAGTGTGCAAAAAGTGGTTCAGTTCCCTGAGGGCACACAAGGGGGTGGCATAAGCAAATGAAAAAATAAACAGAAAACATAAATGTTCAATATGCAATGGACAACGGCATGTTTATTTATGCATAAGAAGGCTGTTGTCTTTACAAACACATCATTGAAATCCTGAGACAAAAACCCACTTTTGGAGAGACATCCAATCCTGTCTGGATAGTCTTAGTTTTGCATTGTACTGTGAAATGAAGTGCCCATCTTTAAACTATTGGCAGTCTATTCTGTTGTTACTTGTTAGAGATTACCACAAGTTATTGTTTGTGACTGCAATCTCCCAAAACTCATGGTGGTCCAAAAGAGTTTTAAGGGAATAACTGAAAAAATCAAGCCCTCATAGAACACGGTTTTGACCATCAGAAACTGTTCTTTGAGGCTCAATAATCATCGCACATCTTTTCCGTCACTTGAGTTCCGTTCATGGAGCCACATCAAACAAGTACCCTGATACACAGGTTTGGTCAGACCACACATAGATGAATATGTCCCCATGGCAAATTATTAATTTAGACCATATGTAACCTACCTGTAGTTTTAGTAGTTTTAGTTTATGGACATAACATTAATTTAGAGGAAGTTATTGAGAGCTTATTAGTGAATGCTAATCACTGCAGTGCATTCTATAGATCGTAATGAATTAGGTTCATTAGGTTGGTAACATATTGCAACATATTCACAAAATTTTGTGATATTTTAAGTGAAATCAAAGGTCTTTAGGTTGCAGAAGCTGCACTTTTAAATGTCACATTCTCTTCCTTGCTTTTGGTGTACTGAAGTATCTGCCTTGTCTCTGTGACTTCAGTTTAATCTGAGGCCTGATAATCTGAGGCATGATAATCTTCGTGATTTTATTAGGAAGCAGATTCCTTTCCTGCACAAACAAGTTAAATAGCTTGATACTGAAGACACAGCAAGATCGCACAACCTAAAATACCTTAGCCGTGCCGTTTGTAAAGGAGGTCTCAATAATACCTTCTTACCAACAAGGCATGAGCTGGTCTCAAAATAATACCGGTCCAACTGAAACCCATCCTAATCCCCCTATTGGCCTTGTGTGACCTGCCTCCTCTGGATCTGCAGGCCCAATACAGATGCTGGGGAGAGGTTGAGGCTGTCACTGCTGCACTCATATGTTCTACCCTAGCCAGCTCTATAGTGAAGGTGCTGGGATATGCCCATGAGAATCCCTAAAAGCAGGACCCCGCTGAACTACCTTTAAACTGCAGGTGGCCATTATCCTTGTAAGGTTTTACCAGCTCCAGTAGAGAAGGGTAGGAAGAGTTTCAAATGACCTCAAGGACAAGAGAGCATGGGTCCTCGGCCAAAATAGTGGCCATGGCTGTTTGGCAGAAAGCTTAAAGCTTGGACATCAGGCAAACTGCCCGGGTGACCAGTGTTCACATAGCAGTAGTGCCTCTGACCATGACAGAATGCTGTTACAATTTCAGAATAATTTCTGCTTTCTATTCAAATAAGGGTTTCCCAGAGGTCTATGGATGGCAATGAAGCACTTTACATGCCAATTTTCTCTTTTCACATTTGGCTCTGATCAATGTATTCATCCACTCTATCTAGAATGATGAAGTGTCAGGGTGCATTCTCAGCTTCTGTATAGCAACAGTTTATATGTATATTCAGTCTTCATGAGATATCTTCATGAGGAGTTTGTCCGTCTGATGGCAGGGTATCAATCTTTGATTCCAGCATGGAAATCCTCTGTATATTTTCCACAGGATCCTCTGGATCTTTAATTCGAGCCTTTTGTTTTAATCCAATGACAAGGTCACTTACTTTACAATTGTTGCCAGTATTGTTTAGGGCTGTGTGTGTCTGTGATAATAAAAATGCCACTTGCAATTTCATGGGAAAGCACTGCACAACAAGTGAAAAGCAGGGTATATCTGCTTTAGTTGATGGAGATTCCCATTGGTATTGGAAAATTGTTTAGCAACTCCCTATTCAGGTGTGTTACTGATGGCAATTGCAACAACAATTGTAACAGGGAAGAAATGAATTATGAGGCAAGACATGTTTTTTTACATATCAAATTAAACTGCTTACAGCAAACAGGAAGTAAGTCAATGTGATGTTAGTCAATGTGATGTTTTCATCTTTTAAGCTACCATTAGGTTATAAATGTTAGAAATGGCAAAGCTTTCAATAACTTATAGGACAAATATATATCCTTCAATCAGAAGAAAAGATATGTATATGCCTTTTGCCTCTCAGAATCAGAATGGGAGTGTGAAAGTTTACCTGGTGGTTATGTACCTCATAGCTGAGGTAGACTGAGTCTAGACTAGAAGTGTTGTGGAGGGAAGCCTGTTGAGTTGTAAGGGAGAGGGAGGGAAGACTAGAGGCGCTGACGATGCACAACTTATGCCGACATATTCAAGATATCTCCTAAGCACAATGAGCTATAACTAATAAAGCTTCAGTCATGTTTGAACAGGTACAAACTAAACTGGTGCATTAGGGTGGTACAAAGTTTGAGATAATGTAATACACTGACAATATTAGTAATATTAGTAATATTTTTTTCAATGGTTCTAACAATATTCAAACCTGGCACAAAATACTAGGTCACTGCAAGAATGATGATATTTCCAGGTTGCAGGATGTTGAGGGAATGCAGATTAAAGGCAGATTTGACAAGTCTAAACTGAGTTGTAAAATGTGCACACAAGGTGAATTCCAGGAGGAGAATCAGATACTCAAGCAAAACATACTCATGCAAGATACACATCAGATACACATCTGATGCTCATGCAAAACACTTAATCTCAGTCATACTGAATTTGTCCATCCTAGACTCTATGTCTATAGACTCTATATAAACAACAAAAATATACATCTTTTGTCAAAGTATTTTTTGAGCATAAATTTAACCTACTAAGACAGGAGTGTTTCAGGCTGAATAAACATTTCTTTACAATACGGAATAAACAGGCATAGAAAAATGAGATCATTGTCTTAACTGCCCTTTTTTGTCTCGGCTATCTCCTTTCAATAACAGCTGACTGGTTGTCTCATTTTATTTCATTTATGAGATGAACACCTCATGTTCATCTCATGTTCATCTCATACATTTTGTCATTGTGAAATCAGAATTTCATGTCAACTAACTTCATCTCACACTATAAATAATGATAAATATTGGAAAAAAGTTGGAAATTCTCTTTTTGAAATTCTCCTGTCATTCTTGTACCACTTGGTCTTTACCTTAAAATTAGGATAGATTTCCCTAAATCCCTGTGAATGGCCCTCTTAAAGTTAAATTAGAAACAGTTAGATATCAATACAGTATACAATGTTCATGTGCATTGGACCGGCCTGAAATCTAAATATTTTTGTCTGACCAATGAATAAATAAATTTTTAAGGTGAATTTTAAAATGAGAAGGAAGTGTACACCATCTACTGTTATAAATGAATGGCATTATATTGTACAGTTCATGACTGACACTTGACAAGATGATACGCTAGAAAAGTGTATTTACAGCATTTTGAGGTTTTACACACTCGGTTTGACCTTGCATTGAGTGAATCAATTTTGACACATAACCTGTCCCATGCCAGGGCATCGACTTGAAGTACATAGCTTCTTGATCAAAGGGAAAAATGCATGTTATGCCTCCTCATTAATGCAGAGTAAAAGGTGTCCATGAGAATGGCAGGCCTCCCTGAGATAGACACACCCTGTTCAGCATACAGCATCACAATCGCTACATCTCTCTCTCTCTCTCTCTCTCTCTCTCTCTCTCTGTCGCTTTTTGTTAACCTCTCACTCTTTTCCTTAGTCTCTCTCTCTCCTACTCTCTAACACCCCTCTCAGTATGATGACATTCCACTGCAGAGGGAGCAGGGCACTATTAGGAAAGAATGTATTCCTTTGGAATAATAAGGTTGATTACAGAAGATAATTGACCATGCTGTGAGCGACAGAAAATTATTCAGTCGCCGAGACACCATTATTTTGTGATTTGCCTCTTAAAGACAATTTTCATAGCTGTTATTTTATTATTTTACTAGTCATTGCTGTTGGCCATTTTAGTCAAGTTATTCTCCTGTGAGAATTTCCTGTGAAATGGTCATCATAATCATTTTGTTGAAGAACACAAATATTTTGCAGGTTATGCTAATCTGTTCTAAATAAACTTGTTAAAAAATAATAAAAGCAACAAATTCAGCAACATCTCTAAATTCAAAATAGGATCTGTTTATACATATATATATATATATATAAGCATCAGATATAATTATTAAAGTGTAGGCTGACATCCAGTTTGTTGAGAAAACACTGCCCAAGCAGAGACAGTTTTATGACTTGTCAGATATATAGCTCTATATTGCATTATATGCGCTTGGCTGTTTAATTAGTAAAAGGTAATAACATTATTGGAGAAGCAAGGCGTTGCCAACAAAATATGAGACTAGCAGCCTATAAGTGCAAAGGTAGCTCTCCATCTCTGGCATCCCTCGTTCTCTTGTGCTGCCTCCTCTTGGGTGTTGCAGAGGCATATGATGCCCATTCAGAAGTGTTGTAATCCTTCTGCATTATCAGGGCATCATGTCGCTAGCCCAGCATGGCCTGAGGTGCTTATCTGACTTTACATGTAATACTGACAAGCCAACATCTGCTGCCAGCCTGAGCCCAATGCAAAACACACCCCTCTCAAAAATGAATAAACAAACAAACAAACAAATAAAGAAATAAAACAGTGGATCAGAGGAGATGGTGTCAATTACCCTGAGAACCCCAAACGAGGCGTTATACACAACGGAGTGCTTGTAATTGTTATGGGGAATTATTTTCATACACAGTGGTCTTTGTCATTTATAGGTGATGGCAAATGCAGGATAGCAAAACAAAAACATCACACAAACATACATCAAACAACATAGAGCAGTTACGATTGCCAGTTAATGTGTTCTTCCCCTTTTTTTCCCCCACAGTTTTTAAAAAGCAAAAGACAGACACTTTTTTTCATAAATAGACTCAATATCTTCAAGTTTATTTCATACAATAGATTTTACAGTGAGATCTTCACCAGGGTCTTCGCCAGTGACTATACAAAGGTATAGGGAGTGGGAGAGGAGGAAACCCCAGTCTTTGCTTGAAATGTCCATCTATCTCTTTATTGCCAACAGGCACCATATGTACACAAGAATACATGTTTATGTTCTTTTTTTTAATCTCTGCATTTCATTATTGCACAAGTTCTGCTTGTTTTTTTATGAACAGAATCAGTAAAATAAAGCAATCCATTTTGACAATATAGTACAAAGAAAGAAAAATAAAGTGTTATGTATATATTTATATATATATTCATAGACATTTGAATATAAACAGATTTTTTTTCATGATTTCTAAACTTACTTCTGAGAACAGATCAGGGCTCTACCACAGGAGGAAATGTGAGGTTAGATGAATGAGTGGCAAATTGTTTCCGGAAGGTTCCTCCCAAGTTAGTGTTAGTGAGGATCCACAGTCTACAGCCAGGGCAGCTCTCAGCTCAAAGACAAAGTGCTAGGAAATTAAGAGTTTTCTAACATGGTGCTATATGTCACAATTTTTACATTACATCCTCAGAGAAGTGGGAAAACAGAGATGAGACACAATGTCACAATGTTTTTTTTTTTTAATAATGTGAAATGAGGCCTATCATAACATTTCCTAAGGAAGATTATAAATGTTAAATCAATAAGAGTGGCATTTAAACAAATTTTGGTCGTGAAAGTCATTAAGAGTTTCTTTGCTCAATAAGGTATTATTACCTCAAATTGTACAGTCCTACACTGCAAGGTCAATGAGGTTGGGATGATGAGGCAATGGGAGAAAAAATGTTTTCCATACTTTTGTTTTCAGGTGTTTTATATAGTCTCAACCTACATACAGAGTGAGGTACAGACTCACTGTATTACCAGAAGAGGATACTGTATGTGATCTTATAAGCCTTGATGCTAAGATCAGATAAACCATCAACATTTAAACAGAAGAGAGGATAGAAAGAGCTCTGTAATCCATGTCATCATTTTCAACTTAAGTTATTGTCATTTTAAGTAATTTATCTCAAATGCATAATCATTTATGTCTTTGTTTCGAAATGACAACCTATGCAAACTATCATTAACTCATTAATTTACATTCATGCATTTAGCAGAATGTTTTTTTTTTTTTTTCATTCAGTCTTCCCTAGAGCAACTTCCGGTTAAGTGCCTTGCACAAGGGCAAAAGTGGTAGCCATTTCTAGGCTACTTGCATGCTAACCAAGTTTATTAACTGCTATGCCACATCTGCCAGATTCATACCTTACAAACTAGTTAAAAACAAATTGAATTTCGCCTCCGCATTTTTCCCAGTTGTTAGTTGGGAGCACACAGTGAGGTAAAGAACACACTAACCTGGAGAAGTGGGCTGCTTGCTACAGCTGAGCCCGAGGAGCAGTTAGGGGTAAGGTGCCTTGCTCAGGGGCATTTCAGCCTTGGTCTACTGGTCATGGATCATACAGTAGACAACCATCCAGTTTTAAGCCTGAAGCCCTAAACCTGTAGGCCACGGCTGCCCAATAGTCATTTTATAGTCAATCGCACAATGTGCTTGAAAAACGCCTTTGACTTTCTATTTCCTTTATCTGGAAACACTTTCTGTCTTTCACATCTCACAGCTTCTTTTCTTCTCTCCATCACCACTATGTCCTTATTTCAGGCCCGTTCCGTCCCTCCTGTCCATCCTCACAAACATCAAAGGAGGCAAACATCAGAGGGATTTAGCCTGCTAAAGCTAATTCCATTATCCTTTCATTCATGCACAGTGGGGGCTAGTGGGGTGTAGCTCACAGAAAAGATGCTCACAGCTGTCCGTACGTTTCTACAGAGGACACCAAATATGGGTGGGAATTTGGCTGTGTGGAATTTTGGCTGGGTATCTAACTGAAGTAGGCTAAATTTGAGTGCTTCTTCTTTTTTTTGCTTTTTATTAGCATTCTACTTTGGTATAGCTAATTGTAAAAAAAAAAAAAAACTAGGTGTGCACTGAGAAAAGTTTAGCATGACCAAAGCAGCATGTCAGAGGTTCATGTCAGTTGCACTCCAAGCAGGACTGTTTGCAGGGATGTGCAGATCTGGGCCAGGTTTTGTAATGTGGGAATGGCCGCCGGCAAAGATGCTGAGTTGGAGGTTCCTCTTTGATGGGATTGCTCTAGGGGCAGGAAAACGCTGCTCAAAGGCTTCCTGAGGCGAGGCACCAGCACAACCACTTCAGTGTGAGTGTGGGGGCCTACATTTGTGAGTGTGTTTAACAGAATGAAGTGCTAGTATAAGTGTGTGTGAGCATGACTGTAATAAGAATGCAACCCACTGTATGCATTCGCTTTTGATTGTATATTCATGTAAGTGCACAGGGTGTGTGTGCATGTGTGTTTTGGCACATTAAGTGAGGCAGCGTCGTCTCGGGCTCTGATGACAGTCACAACGCTGGAACGAGGTTTGGCAGCGTGGCAAAATCACCTCCCCGTCCTGCGAGAAGCATTTTCATATATTTATGAGGGAGGCAGGCATGCTTGAGACTTTGCCCGTGCCCGCCCTGCCTTGCCTCGCTCACCCTGCAGGCACGTGTCGGGTGGAGAGCAGGCGGGCAGGAGGGTAAACTCAGCCTTATCAGACATCCTGTGCTAAAGGTTTTGGCTCCAGGAAGGTTTCCTGTAACCTGGGGGTCCACAGCATATGTTGTACTGACCAGAGCACTATTTTCCAAACACCTGACATGCTTTTATGTGTGTATCCTGGTACGTTGGTGTGTGTGTGTGTGTGTGCGCTCCTGCGTGTGAGACAGAGGTAGTGTGTGTTTGTTACATCGTGTGTATGCTTACTGTTGCCCTTCCCCCAAATCAAATATCACTTTCACACAGGAACAAAGACGGGCTAATCCAAGTGAGAGGTACAACACTGATGGCAATCACTAATAGTGGAAGGCTTGCAAAACTGGCTGGGATTTGCTCAAGACAAGAACTCACACAATCCACACATCAGACTCCATGCTAATTGATTGAGTAGCCCTTGCTGTCAGCCCCACAGAACATAACAAAGCTTGCATTGACTGGCCAACTCATTGCGCACAGCCTAGACTCCACACCTCTGCTCAGGGCTGTTAGTGTTACCAGTACCCTTTTGGCTGATATGAACTTTTGTTAGTATACTGTAAGACAGGGTTTCTAAACCTTAATGGGGCCAGAACCCATGGAGCAGAATGTTTTTGGAGGACTCCTCATAATGCAACACAAATTCAACCACACAGGCTTATATTCAATTGTTATGTTGAATACCTGTTTCTTTTTTGTAGCAAACACTTCATTGACCCCCCTGGCAATGCTTTGTGGAACCCTCATCCACTTTGAGAACCAATACATTAAGCAATCATGACAGTTGGACAGAATGTTCCGGAACCAAAGTCTAGTATTGGAAGACAGCAGCATACTGCGGTGAATAGACTGACTTGATAAAAGGGGCTTTTTAAAGAAGGGCTAAGCAACATTCTGTTTTTTTTCTCTCACGACCTCCCTCTAAAGACCGTTGTATTGCATTGTATTGCACTGCATTCTATTGGAGGCAATCCGCGCTGCTGAACATTGCAAGTGCTGTATCTAGCGCCACGGTGGCGCATTCTACACCGTTCGTTCGCCCGTGTAATGACTCATTTTAGCATTCTAAACAGTATGAAACGGATTAATTAAATGAAAAATGTTGCATAGTGGGCCTTTAATACTGGAGAAAACGCAGTGTGGAATCATAATAGCTACCCTCACTTGCGTAAAAAAAAAACAAACAAACAAAAAAAAGCTTTACCGTAACTGCTAGATTCTTCTCCTATACATTCTCCTATATAGAGAGAAGTGCCTATGTAATTGTGTTGTCAAATTTCATGCACTGCACCTCCCCACACCTCTATGACCCCCCTGTCATGTGCAATAAAGCAGAGCGGCTGCTGGTTTATGAGTAATCCATTTTCAATATTAGCACTTCACATTACAATTGAAATACAGATGGGATTCCTGGCGAGTTAATATAATCAGTGACCGTTGCCAATTGGACACTGGTTGAGAGGGGGAGAGTGAGGGGAGGAAAAAAGGGAGCTGCAATGTCTTCTTATCCTCTTGATTCTGTATCCCTCCATTACCCATGGAGATCTCCAAGGGGTAAAGGAATCAACACATGCACTAGGCCCACTCTTGTCCAGCGACCAAAAACCTTCCATCAGTATTTCTTTGTGCATTATTTAGCACCCATAAGCCAATGCACACACAGTTCATTTCTTTTGAAGATTATTTCTCTCTAGGATAACCTTGCCAATTTGCTGCTTTTTCCCCCTCTGCTGCAGTCAGAACAATAAATTGTACTTTATTTCATGGCAAATCAGTGGTGAAACTGATTGTTTTCCTCTCTAATGTGGAAAACCAAAAGGAATACCCCGGTGTGGCAGCTGAAAGCAGGCCATGGTATGAGTGAATATTTATGATGTAAATATAATGCATTATGTATATATTGCATTGGTCAGCATGCACTTGTGCATAATGGTGTTCTCAGGGACCTCTTATGCAGTCGCTTAGAAAATGCGAAATGATGTTGGCATGCCACTTATGATAAAAAAAAAAAACTGTACACAAAAACATGCACATGTACAAGCATAATCCAAGAATAAGATAGCCGATATGCTGCAATATTTTCGCCAGAACATGAGGACCCATAGGTTTCAAAGAAAAGGTCAATCTGGCACTGGTTGGATCCATATTATTGACTAAATTCCATAGTTTTTATAGGCTTCTTTATAACTATGAGCAAATCTGCAGACTGATATCAAACAGCAGTCTAGGCTGATGAACCCCCAGATTGGAGGCTAACATGAAAAAAAATAAGGCCTCATGAATATTTTGGTAGCCTCGTTTTGAACTAAAATATATTCCAATGATTGCAAGTATGTTAAAAAATGAATGGCTTTGAAGTACAGTACTTCGTCTCAATCCCTAAAGGTTCAGGCTGGTGCCAGTGTCTTCTAGTTTTTCATTTTTCTTTCCTTTTTTTTAAATAGGCCAGAGCTTTTGATAAACACAGAATGCTCTCTCGGCAGAGCTGAAACAAAATGCTTTATGATCGGCTACAGCGCTTTAATACTTCAACAGCAGGGCTCTGGAGTCGCTAAGGCTGACATTCAAAAAAGCGCACATAAACAAGAGATGGCAGCTGCACTCTGGAAGATAAGGATTCCAATAAACACCCATTATGGGTTTCAAACAGAACGTGGCAGAATGAGACAGAATCACACATCGCTGATGCTGACAGGGAAGATGCGTCCTGCACCCCACATCAAGGTGGCTGAGTAGGTTATACTATACCCGCCGCCAACTTGCACAGCCATGTTACAAATTCAAGCATGCCTTCTTCAAGGAACTTTATAGTTGTGCTGTGAAAAAGTCAATTTTCATGGGGGCAAGGACCACTTTCTTGCTTTTTCACACTTTCACTCTCTTTACGTCACTAAATGATCCACCTCCAAATTAGTTTGCCCTGTTCTTCACCACATCTGATATTTGAATATTCCAGCAGTAGCCCTGTTTTATAATACCCTGGTGTCCCTTCACATCTCTAAGAGTGTGGCAGCAATTTAGGACACACGGCTACTCTTTAACATCAAAGGTGTCAACTCTTAGCATCAAGAGGCCAGATGTGTGCTGGCTGCAGCCTTAATAACAATGCAGAGCCAACCAACACCTTGGCAGCAGCCTCGTAACAGTTATCAGAACACACAATGGAGTCTGGAGAGAACAATCAGCAAAGTGAAGTCAAAGTTGCTGTTTGAATACTGTGGTGTATTACAGTATACAATCTTTGACATTTCATTTGGCTTGCTCTGGTCTTTCAGTAGGTGTCTCTTAGAAGCAAGAGCTTTCAGTATTCTCTCGACATGCTAGATTAATCTGTCATTGCCCAGTCTGTCTGTGGAATGGAAGCCAAGTTCTTACAGAAACATTTTCTGTGCACATTTCAAGAATCTATTTCCTTGCACTGACAAGCAATGCAGAATAATCCTGCCTGCTGACAGAACCGTGTTGTCTATAGCCAATGGTTCCAGTTTTATCACAGATTGTATTTTTCTGTGGAATTTTTTGGTGGCTGGAGGCTGTGACAGGTAGGTTGGTTGTGGCTAGAGGTTGTGACAGAAACGTGACCATGGAGAGATAAAATTACTACTTTATATTCAATACATATTCTTCCAAATCTTTTGGAATGATCAATTCTTTGCAGGGTATATAATGTATACACACACACACACATTCGGCGGGGCTCAAGGAAAAGCGCACCACTGTCTAATTAGTCTTTTCAAAAACAGGTGCCGGTAGTGTGCACATCAAAGAGCTCTGAACTGCAATAATGCAGAGGACTGTGAGATATCCAGTCCATCCCATTCTTTATCTCTCCCCAGCACACACACACATGCACACATTCAGCAATGTTCAAAGGTGCAGGTGGCCAGTGGCACACAGCACTGATATCTCTGCTCTCTTCACTGCCTCATTGTGACAGCCGTGGACTGACACTCACCTACTTATTTATTTCCTATTGCTTTAGGAGCTCTATGTGCTGCCATGTGTATTTTTCATTCCCCCATCCTCTCTTTTCTATATGCATGACAGGAGATGAAATTACCCAGCCTTAACAGCCTTGCGTGGTGGCTCTCAAACAGGCGCCTGTGTGCTTCGGCTGCCTTTATATGAACAGTGTGGCCTTGGTCCACATGTTTGATTTAGTCACTGTCAAATAGAAGTGGTAGAGTGTGCGTGTGTGTGTATCTATGTAGGGAGATGTGCATGTGTGTGTGTTTAGAAAGGGATGGTGTAGTTGCGTGAGTAAGGCAGGTCTTTTGTAATAGTAAAAGACTGCGTCCCTGCTATACACCAATAATGAATAATGAATAACGCAATAATGAAAATACGCCCGTGTTCTTATAATTAAAATTTAGGTTTTGCTCTGAACTCTGACCCAGAGATGAAACATGACAATAAACAGAATGAACCTTCCATCTACTGAGGGTCATCGCTCCATCTGCCCAACAATGTGTCTAATCATCAAACAAGTGCTCGAAACCAATCGGTCTTATTTGAATGCTCTTGGAATCCTGGCCAGAACACAGGTAATTATAACTGTCTGCTTGCCTGCCTGGATGTCAAAGCTCTCCTCTGGGAAATCAAATGGGGTTGATAAACCTATTTTAAGCTTGTATTGGGGATGACCTCCCAGATGAACCCCATTAGAGAGCAATAACCAGTGCAGGTGCAAGCTCCTGAGGAAGAGACAAAGATAAAGACGCCTTCACCTCGTTGGAGTGTTTTCCGCATGGCACAAGTCAGTGGCGGAAACAGCCAAGGAAACAGTCAGCGTTCAGGTAATTATGGGACGCTGCAAGTCCGGCTGACATGCTGAATAACAATGGTCCATAAAATTTAATTGGCAAATTATCTTGGCGAGTCATTGCAGGGGGGAGGGAAAAAAAAAGAATAATACACCTGAAAATCCAACATGTGGATCGTTACATTTTAATAAAGACCGTTCTCGGACAGTGAGTTTATTCTTTGCCACACGCCCTTCCAATGTGCAAGAGTCAAAAGAGATAGACAGTGAAGGACCATACACATCAAGAACGATAACTATAAACACAAATAAATATTAATCCAAGTATTGAATGACAACGTCCACCCTGCAACTAAGGTTGAAAGTCACTTAGAAACAATGACATTTTAGACATAATTTCATTCATGGGGACACACTTAAGTAAATAGGTCAATTGGTCAGTGTGGACAGAAATATTGTTAATGTTATAGTTATCCTCATACAGTAGGCATAGTTATCGTTCCTGGTGTGAACGGCTCATTATTCAAATTTTGTTGCTTGCGTTGTTCGCAATTTAGCAACAGGAACGTGCTGTATTAGATACGACCCAAGCCTCTTTTCCTCGCTACACCAACCCACTTGATTTCATCATGACAGAATTCCCAGCTCATCAAAGGACATTTGTGGGATGGACACCCAGAGGGAAACGGAAGTGGCCGTGAGAGAGGACAAACCGATACACAAACAGCTACCTGGCTGATCTTCTTGCCTCCACTCTAGACAAACACTCTAAGCCTCCCTTCTAATCAACGATTTCTCAGCATCTGTATTCCCTACTGTGTTTTCTGTGCACTGCTTTTCTTCATACCTCCTTCTTTGAAAGAAGATTATTGGGCCATCTTTAATCGTCTTTTTCCAGGAAACCTCTTCAGAGTCTTCTCTAATTGGATGCAGTTAGGGTAGACTGTCTGACCATCGGCACAGATGCTGAACTTGCCGATGACTCACCACATCTGTTCCGCAGGCTGTGGCCCTTCCCTAACTAAGGCAGAAGTTTTTGGAGAGTGACGGCTGTCGTCTTTACCGTATGCGATATGTAGATTAGTCAAGTTGCTCCAAGAAATCTATCCTCCCGCCCTGTACTCTAGTGTATTTTTTACACATGGTGGAACAGGGGAACGATACCAAGCATGACTCTCAGTCTCACAAAGGTAACTTTTTTTTTGCAATTATATGTATATATAAAAACTGCTAGAAATTTCTACCCTTCATACGCTCCAAAATGCATGTATGTATCTTTGTCATTGGTAGCATATCACACATGCAGTTCAATATACAGATTTATGTACACATACCCAGCAAAATTAGAGCACTTTGCCCTAAATCCAGTGTCATCAAGCTGACAGTAAGACATCATAAAGATGATAGCATATCAATCAAGATATTGGTCATTCTATGATTGCTCGTATCAGACATTTTCATAATCTAGGACACATGCAGCTCTTTAAACGTACAGGTGCTTGCAAATGAAAAGAATAGTGCATGAGTGTCTGCCTCGTGACAGTCTGAAGCTATTTTGTATGAACGCATGGTTCAGGCATGACTGGTGTGGATTCATGAAATACAGGCGGGGCTTTGTAACGGTCTTATGGAGTGGGCTCTGAGGGGGACTAAATGTTTCCACGCCCACAAGCTAATATCTACTAAATGGGATAGATCCATCTGTGAGCCCTGACGATTGAGTCACAACCAGTGGAGCTTACTGCAACCAGTTGCTGGGCTTGTTAGTGGTTTTTACCATGGCCCTGAGTTCTAAGTGACCTCATTAGTTAATCTAAGGAAAAGGGTACAGCCCAGCCTTAAAATGGTTGACGTTTAAGGAGGTTTGTAATTAAGGGAGGCTCGGGTTGGTCCGTCACTTGGAGAACAAAAAGAACAAGAGCTTAACTTCCAAAGATAGGATTATACCTTAAGTTTTTGCTGTTTTGGAAATTGGATATTCTTACCGTTGCTAGTCTACTTATATCCTGTGAACTGTGACATCACACTTGTCATGGGCACACTCAAATCTTATCCTTTATTGCTTTGAAATCAGACTAACTTATAACACCTTTCACACTGACAATAAAATTTGTCTTTTGAACTCCAAGAATCTCTTGGAATGTTAGTAAAAGCCCTTCATTGTTGTGTCTTTTGGAACTATCTGTCAAAAAACCCTATTCAGTCCATCACATCACTGATACGATGACAAGCAATACCCTTTGATAATGGTGCTTATACGATTACCTTTTAAAATATTTCTTGGATCTATAACACAAGACAGCTGATACACATTAACCACTCAATGATATCCCCACATTATATAGACGAGCACTACTGACTGACGACAAAGTTCATCAATAGGTCAACCCTAAGTCTTTTGATCACCTGAATCTTATAAAGGAGCACACCAGGTATACTATAATGCTACACTAGTCTAAGATAAAAAAAGTCAACTTGAGTGTTTTTTGAGTGTCATACCTATAGGTTTAAAAGATGCTCAGCTTGTACATGAATACGACGACTGAGACCAATCTAGGGTAGATACTGATGTTTCATAGATGAGTGAGTGCATAATGTTGAAGTACAAGTAAAAGACACATCTTTTGCAATCCAATAATCATGCTAAAACAATGACGTAGTGATAACTGTGTTTTGTTGCAAATCTAATAAACCTTGCTATGGCATATGACACTCAAATTAAAGCTTTCGAAAAAAACACCAGCATTATCTTCATCTTAATTTCAGCATATAACAGCAAGAAAGATTTCAAGCTCTTTGAGTGGTGTCAGTGGAATACAAATGCCCTCTTGTGCTGAAAAACTATTCAACAGTAAGTGTTGTCTGCATTTACTATAAATGCCGGGGGAAAAAAACACAGTCCAATATGTGCGAAGGAACAATTATCTTCAGCGGTTTTTAATTCTCCTTCTTTTTTCTTTTCTCTCTTTTCTTTTTTTTTGCTTGGTTGTTCGTTTCCCCCCACTGTATAAAAAAGTTCCCAAGATCCCCCCAAAATTTATAAAACTGGAAGCCACTTGCAGGAAATAAGTTCAAGTCAAATGGAGCCAAACAGGGAAGGGTAAGAACATTGTGACAACACTTTACTTTTCCTTTCTTTGCCTTTTGATCTCTATAAAAAATATCCAAATAATAAAAATCACTCTGTAATTTTCCAGCACTGGTGTCTTAACGGCTTCCTTTGTGCCGCTCTTCTGTTTGAAAACAGGACAAAAAAAAGACACAACTTGCTCTTACGAAAAGAGAGCTACCATCATGCCGTCAAGTCATTTTCCAGTGGATGCATCGCTAGGGTTGTCTCCTGATCCTCAGGGGAGATGAACACGCTCGATGCCTCTCACATTCACTACCCTTCTTCTAGAGCAGTTCTTCCTTGTCCTTGGTAGTTGTTATTTCCTTTTTTTTCCTGGGACTTAACCGGTTCCTTTCAGGATGCGTCTGTGCGTAAACCCAAGAAGTCCTATCACGATATCCACTTGCTCCCAGCATAAAGGCAATTTAAGCTATTTGTCCATTTAAATATTCATGTCAAACTCCACCTACAGTGTGGCATAATTGCTATCTTAACTTTCTGCTCACACTCATGGTAATTTTTCTTCCCTGTGCTAGAGAAGACATACTGTAGCAAGGGCCATGTTCTTGTGAGAGACTTTAAGCTGCATCGCTCCTGGTACAATAACAATAACAACAACCCTCATTTCTGATTGTGAAAACAGATGCACCCATCCGACAAAGCAAGCCTATCCTTCCTAAAAAACCAAAGCCTTTCTGTTCGAAAAATCAGCCCCCTTTTGCATACATGTAAAATCCCCTCAGGTGATTTCACTCTTGCCTTATTTGCAGTCCGGGCAAGACGGAGACAGAGACTGTGATCGCGCTCATCTTTCTGCTTACTCCACATTACGCTTACCCAAACTAGTGGCTCTAGGCTTGTCTCGCTCTACGTTGAGCCATCTTTGGCCTTCCCACTCGCCTGCTGTTCCAGCAGGATGTTTTTTTTTTTGTTGTTGTTCTCTCCAGTCCCCTGATCATGGCAGGCCAAAAGCCTCTCCGGTCTCAACTGCTACACAGAATCACCTGTAACCCCCTTGACTGAGCTGGAGCCACAATCCAGGAAAGTACAAAAGAGGTATGGGTTAACAAATGAGAATAGAGAGCGAGAGAGAAGGAGAGCATGGGGAAATTTGTTGGTGTTTTTTTTTAATATGGAACATCCTGTGTCATACCACACCCTGCCAAACAGACAAACAGGGCTGGTGGCGGACCTTGTAAAGGAGCCAAAATGGGAGGTTTCATCTGTTTTTCTTGGAGGCCACTACTGTTATTTGGCTTGTACTCTTTCCTTCCAGTTCTGTCATGTCTGACTGTCCGTCCTCCACCTCCACTATGCCTATCCGCTGCTCTGACCAGGGGCTGCTCGTGTAACCCTGAGGCCGAGCGTCCTTCCCCCTGCCGCTGAGATTTCCCTGTTCCAGACTGCCCGTGCTGTTGCTCTTCTTCACCGCCGGGGGCAGTAGCGAGCTGGAGCAGAGAAGGGAGGAGAGCGAGAGGCTGCTTAGCGTCTCGGACAACTGTTCACTGTTGCTGCAACCACCAATCACGATGCCCAGGTCCTCATCGGAAGGGTCCATGGAATCCTCCCGCTGGCACCCGGGGCTGGTGCTGCCCCCGCAGCTGCTCTGGCTTCTCTGGTGACCCCTGGTGGCCTGGAGGCTGAACGTGATGGAGGTGGCCGTGCCCGTGGCGTGGGGCGTCAGCATGTCTCGGCAGTACGGACTGCCACTGCCGCCGCTGCCACCCCGCGAGGGCAGGGGAAGGTCGAGGTCCTGAGGGGGTGACACGCTGAAGCTCAGGCCCTCCTCCATGGTGGTCTGGAGACTGCCCTCCGAGCTCCCCGTGGCCAGGGAGGAGTCACTGTGGGACGGGTACTGAGGAAACACAAAAACACAATGGATGAACTGCCCATCCTGCACGGTCGCTTCACTAAAAGACCTCCTACATTTTTGAGCATCATTTTGCACACACTTGGTCAGTATCCTGCGTAAATGTGTAAACTATACTCACTATATACACCATACTCCATGTGAAAACACATTTCACAAATTGGCTTGTGTGCCATTGTGGATTGTGATTTACTGTCTCTGCCTGTTTAGGTAAACAGATTTGTATACCTGAGTGCAGAGCATCTTGCTGTTGGCTCCTGGCGACCTGAGCGAGGCCCAGGATGCAGGAGAGGTCATCCTCAGCCTCTTGGATCGGTGGCCGTAGCGGGCCCTGGGGGGTGCTGGGATGGCTGCCGAGGCGGGATGGAAGAAGTCCACGGGGAGCTGGAAGGGACTGGGCGATGAACCGCCGCACCCGGCACCTCTGCCCTCGCAAACGTGTCCACCTGTCCTGGTGAAGGTACTGCTGCTTTCAGCCTTGCCTACATCGACAGAAAAAAGTATGGCATGCCTGTTGGTTAGATTCACATACTCATGCTTGGAAAACCATTGGTTTAGGCAGCGTTCATCCACACCGTTATGCTGTCATCGTTCTCAGCAAAAAGCCACAATGCAGTGGAGTGCATTTGCGAAGGGTGTCAAAAGCCGCAGGTCTACTGTACAGTATGAGAAGCTTTCAAGTCAAATTGACACGGCTAACAGCTAGTCATTGTGCCAAACATTTTTTTTCCCCATCTTGCTTGTTTCTGAACTATTTCTAACCCATTTTCAAGGAAATCAGATATTATGTGTTTCATAGACAGGCCATACTCTATAAATGTCTCACACTTTTAAAGCATTATTTGTTTTTGGCATTTGAACATTATAGCTACTACAGTCCTACTGCCTCTGTAGAGCGAAAAAGTGCTGAGAAGTAAGAACTAGTATTTTTTTTTTTCAGCACAAGCAAAAAAAAAAAATCCACTTATAATTAGCCTGCTGGGTGGTGCAGAAGTGAAGGGCTGATTATACTGGTCCCCCTCCCTGCAGGGGAGCCTTTCACAAAGCTGGCTCACCGGGACTGGCCTCGGCCAGGATGTGATATGAGTGCTGCGTCTGGTCCTGGGCTTCGTCATCCGCCTGCGCCTCCCCCTCCTCCGCCAGAGAGCAGTGGCTGAGGGAGTGCCGCCGGTCGGAGGCCGCGTCCCAACCTTCCTGATGGGCCTCCGTCCCCTCCGAGTCGTGAGTGTCCTTGTCATCCTGAGGGGGCGAGCACAGAGAAAGAGAGAAAACGAAGGAGAGGTAGAGAGACATAATGAGAGAAAAAGAGGGGAAAAAAAACAAGTGCTGTATGTCTCCACCTCCAGCAGCTCTAAATCTCTATGACTAAATGCTGACGCTGCAATACAGCAAGCAGGCTGTCCAGCCACCCCAAACATTTTTATTCACTCCCCGTAGAAAGCATCGACTGAATCACATGTAGACAACTCTGAAGGCCAACCTGAGGCAGTACTTTACTTTTCCCTGGAAGTCTCCAGGTACCGCGAGCGTATCTCCGGATTTATTTATTTATTATTTGATTCCTGCGGGGTAATTAGCATGAGTTCATGGCCACTCTCACTGATTAGCAGTCTTTACGACCGCACACTGTGAGACTTAACAGATTATCGGCTGTGGACGGATTTCACTTTAGCTGCGGGAAAGGAACTGCGTCCCATGGGATGCCCCCCACCCTCCTAACCCGCCCTTTCTCCACCGCCGCCCGTCTCAGTGTCATTGGCGCTCACCTTGCTGTCTCGCACCACCAGCTGAAAGACGCTCTGCTCATCCAGGCTGAGGTTGTCGGGCAGGGCAGGCGAGGAGGACTTGTCCGAGAGCTGCTCGGACCTCAGGGATGCCTGCTCCAGCTCGGCCATCCGGATCTCCTATAGGGGACACAGGGAATGTCGCTGTATTTTCTAGGTGAGGAACACATGACACACCGGTAGTATAATACCAGAACCAATTCATAAAATGCATTCATTCAATATAGAGTCATGAACCTTTTGTTTACATGTGAGTGCTAGACAAAACATGTATACAAAATAAACAGAGTAAAACAGAGTAAGCAGAGAAAAGACAGAATATATTATACAGAAACATCAAAAGCACATGAAAACACCAGCAGAATAAAACTTGACAAAATGATCCCATTGTATTGTTTCTAAGGACCAGGCCGCTCTCGGGCTGAGTTTCACACACAGTCGCACACACTGTCACCACCTGTCACAGAAATCAGAGCGAGGGCATGAGTAAGCTGCAGGACACTGAGCCAAAGACACGGAAAGATAGAGGGAGAGAGTGAAAGAAAGAGAGAGATAAAAAGAGAGAGGGGGGAGTGGGGTGGGGTGGGGGTCATGGACGAGGAGAGGGAGGAGGCGGAGTTCATAAATCAGAGATGTGGCAAGGATGAGAGGCGGACAGATTGATGGGCCGCCGCTTCGCTGCAGACAGACCGAAATGGGGAGTGACAGGTGAGGAGGTTCTGGCCAAAATGACCGCTTCCTTGCCCCAGCGTGTTTTAGTCAGTCACAGTGATGGACATGTGGACGACCTGTGGCTTAAGTATGCACACGCAGGGAGATGGCTGGTCTGTGTGGATGAGCCAATGCATTCAGAAATGAAGTCATGTACTGTAAGAACAACACAAGGAGAGACTCGTCCGGATTACGAGATGGAAATGAGATACTCATGCGTGTACGGCATGCCACTGAGTAGTTTTAATGACTTATGCAGACAGGAGAGAGGGTGACTGATGCAACGTTAGTGCAGCTTTCGTGTGCGGTCAAGACGATGAGGGTTAGCACAGAAACGTTGTTTTTTGGACGCGCTGGATTTTGGCATGAATCCAACCACTGAAACTCTTCTCAAAACTTCCTTTCTGCACACCAGTTCAGGGCCCCTCCGTGGTTGTGTTTTTTTTTTCTGCCTCAGCTCGAAGGCTGTGTCTTTTTATGTGATGCACTCACCCACACCCACTCACAGATACACACACACACACACACACACTTTCTCTCTCACACACGCACACACACAACATATACACAGACACACACACATACACACACACACACACACACACGGACGACCCTGTGCCTGAGGCGGAGGGGGGCAGTGAAGCGGCTGTACCTCTTGCGGGTGAGTCTTGCAGTCTTTGCAGACGGGAGGGGAGGAGTAGTGGTGGAAGACGGACCCCGAGAGGTTGTCAATCATCAGCATCTCCCCCTCGAAGGAGTCTTTGATCAGCAGAGACACACTGTCCAACCACAGGCTCTCCTGAGACGCAAACGTTGCACCGTCAGCTCTCCTGCACTCCGCTCACACTTAGCAGTTTATTGATTCATTTATTTAGTTACAGTAGGTATTCGTTTGTTTATTTATTTCCTGACAGTGCATAACGAATAGCAAGGGGACATCTCAGAAAAAAAAACACCACCCAAGGGTGTAAATCACCCTTTTCCCTGAGCTCAGGTGTGAGGAGGTGTGTGTGTGTGTGTGTGTGTGTGTGTGTGTGTATGTGTGAAGTGATTGAGAGGGAGAAAACACAGGTCTCAAATGCAGGGCTTTTTGATTGTTAGACATAAATGTACAAGTATATTTACCCAGTGGGTCACACTGACGTATATGCCAGTCCCATACTCAGGTGAGATGTGTGTAACAAAACACACTCGTGTGTACTGTATACACACTCACAATCACATAATATGTACACATGCACACACAAAAGCACAATATCCACACATCCAGTATCTGTATCACAGAGCCTCTAACTCTCCCTTTCCTACACACACACACACACACTAACGAGCACCCAGGGTCAGCTACTGACAGCCCTGTTTGACTGTTATGACGATGCAGCTATAATGACCGCCTGAGAGAAAGCTTCCAGCCTCACATATTCGCGCCGCCTTGGCTTCAAAGCTCCTCTGAGCCCAGGCCGCGCTCGGGCCCTCAGCACCGAGGATGATCAGAGACGCACATCAGCAACTTACACCCCCCCCCCCCCCAGTCTGTTCTGGGGGGCAAAAAACAGGGAGCTGTAGGCTTTTGAAGAGGACAAAAGCAAGATGGCTGACACTGCGACACTGGGCTAACTGGAGAGAGCATCGACGCATGCTCACAATTGAGCACTGGGAGACAGTGAAAATATTGGCTGGCAATTGCACTGTGGCCCCGCTGCCAAATCCTGCAAATTGGCCCCGTGTCTGAGGGGGCTTGTTTGTTTACAGGTAGGAGCTGTTCTGTCCTGGTGTCAGGTTTGCACAGACTTGGGTGGAGGCCTTGTGTACATTGGAGAAAAGAAAAAAAAATTAAAAAATACCCCAAAAAAAAAAAAAAAAAAAAAAAAAAAAAATTCAATTCTCGCTTTGCCAAAGGGGACAATTTAAAGAGATGGTGATTGAAAAAGCAGCCTCTCAGCAGCATGATAAAACATTCCTCAATCAGCACCCTCTCCAGTGTGTAATTTTGTGCTTGGCTTAAATCCCATTAAATCTTATTAAGGTGGTTGGTTTCTCATATGGGCCTTCTTCCACAAGCACAGATGTAATTCCAAATAACTTATTTGGTAGGAAAGCATTATGATTTCTTTTAAATCACAACCGCGGCAAACTAAAGCATGGGTAACAGTGCTAGTGTTTTTTTCTTTTTTTTTTTGTTCAGATAAGCTGTCGATATATATATATATATATAAAATGAAAGCAGATCAAGTTTTTTCACAGTTGGGAGGAGTAATGACGGGGCGGGGGGACATCTCTTGGATGTGCAGATATCAATTCATCACAAGACTATGAAAGCCAAAAGTTAAGATAAAAGTGACCCAGCGACTCTGTGTCTGAGGATATATTAGGCTACTTGTGATGGCCTGGAGCACAGCTCCTGGGTGTCCATCAAAGCACTGTTTGATAAGGAACCGCTTCCAGATGTGCTTTATTTACAGCTTAACAGTCACAAGATGGGAGGTTACTATTACTAAGGACAGCACAGTGCTACTGAACCTAATGCCTGGGAGGATCTTCTTTTCAATTCTATTCTATTGTAGTCTTTTCTATTCTATTCTATTCTATTCTATTCAATGAGCCTCAAGCTGAGCCTTTTACCAAAAGATGGCCTATCATAGTTTGAGGGAACTGTAGATGAATCTGTCCGAGAGTTAAACAAACAAACTAAATAATAATAGCCAGGCCTTACATTCTAAGAGACCATATATTGGTTGGTTGCTTGGCCAAAACACCACAATTAAACACCCCAATTAAAAACAAAAACAGACTGTGTGTCTGGACTGTCTGGATTCCTGACAACGGCTTGAACAAATATTGTGGTAAAAGCTGGATGTTGAGGGATGAAACCTGGCAGCCAGTGTCTATGCGAGAGCTCTCTAGGAGAGCACCGTGGCCACGAAGTGGCTCTCAATAAGCGCAGCATGTGGATAATGTCCCTTTTCATCAGTGCCTCAGCATATGGGAGCTGTAGCCCACGCCCAGCGCTCGACATATGGGTGATGTAGTAGCTGGCCCTACTGTGCGCTGGTGGGGTCCCTGCTCTAGCCATTCATGGGGAATGTTTCCACCTGCTGTCTGACCAAGGCCTGTTCGTTAAGAGGAGAGAGAGAGAGAGAGAGAGAGAGAGAGAGAGAGAGAGAGAGAGAGAGAGAGAGATTCCCTGTCTGCCCGCCCTGTGGCAAACTAGATCGTGACACATGGCACAGCAGATGCCATCGCAGTGAACCCATACTCGCTGTCGTTCAGGCTACTCTCTCGCTTACTTCCTATCTCTCTTGATCTACTTCCCTACTGATTGCTCATTTTAACTCTTGCTCACTTTCTCAGCATTTCTCTCTCTCTCTCTCTCTTCCCTTTAGGGGGAGGCAGCAGGGGGTGGCGTTATGTGTTCTGAGCAGAGCCAAAATGCACTCTGACATCAGCATTTACCTGACCACACATACACGTGACCGCGCATTCACCTGATCGCATCAGAGCATTCATTCTCCTGCTCCTGCGTGCTGTACTCCCGCTTGCGCCTTCACGTCAATACAAGCTCACCTAATCATTCATTCCCTTGTGGCGTTCAGAGGTGGGAGAAGGTCGAGGGTTCTGTGCTAGCTACTGGTCAGCCACAGCCCAGATCCAGTTCAAGAGTCCATGCACCATACGGAGACGCTCATCCCTCTCTTCCCTGTTTTCCCATGAGAATTCCCTCTTGAGCCTCCCTCCACCTGTTTCACTGTCAAATGGTTCACTGCTACTGTACATCTTCAGTCCATCTCTACCTGTGTTCCTTTTGCCTATGTACATGTTTCAAACACACATACACACTCACTCTCTAGCTCTCTGACGAGACTCATGAAGATATAAACTAGGAAGAGAGAGAGAGAGAGAGAGAGAGAGAGAGAGAGAGAGAGAGAGAGAGAGAGCTCCAACAGGTTAACAAAAGGCTGGTGTTAAATAAGGACTCTTGGATTCCATCCTGCAGTCCAACAGGACCGTATGACTAGCCTGATGCAAAGTAACAGAGTACAGCTTCAAAGCTTTTAAAAAGACAGTTTCAAATGAAAGATAAAACTGTTAGGTCTAAGTTCTACAACAATCAGCCAATTCCCTTCACCTCTGAACCATTCATTAGCATGTTTCAAAGTGCGCGCATAATCTCCACTCTCTCTTCACATGTTTCTTAGCTATATTCAATTTGAAAGGAACACATCTAAACCGGGAAGCCATCTCTCTCTAGCCGTCTCTTCACAATGCCTTGTTTTTTTCCCCCCTCACTTCCTCCCCCTCTTCTCTTTTCATTTCGTTCGCCAACCTCCCTGCCATCTCTCTCCCTCTCCAGCTAAAGCCTCCCCGTTTTCATTTTTGCCTGTAAATGATTTCCCCTCGTCCTCTCTGACAGAGAGCGGGGTGGGGTGGGGTGGGTGGGAGCTGCTCGCTCGGCGGGGGGTCATGGTTCCAGCGCTGGCACACAGTGATTGAAAACTCAGATCACCAGCCACCCCTTCAAAATCCTTGCCTTTCGTTCTCTTTCTTCTCCTGTGTTCTGCTTTTCTCTTTCTGTCTTTCTTTTCTCTGCCCCATCTCTCTCTCTCTCTTTCTCTCTCTCTCTCTCTCTCTCTCTCCCTCTCAATTTCGCATGGACCTTTTCGTTTGCTTTCTTTCTCTCTCTTTCTCAGCCAGTGGGTTACATAAGCACAACAGGCTAAAAACAGACAGGTAAAGACAATTATAGCTCTGCAAAAGGTGGCAGGCCAGATGACAGTGAGTCATCAGTCTGTGTGTGTGTGTGTGTGTTTGTTTATGTGTGTGTGTGTGTGTCTTATCTTGTCTCTAACAGTCTGTCTAAGCCAGCGTATGTTTGTCTACTGCTATTTTTAACATCTCTCTCATCTAGGTGGGCTTGTGTTTGTATTTGTGTATAGATAAAAAAAGAGAGATGAGAAGAGAGAGGGAGAAATAGAGAGAGAGAGAAGGGGGGGGGGGTGTTACCACGTGTGTGAGTGTGTGTGGATAAGGCGACTCTCGTCCTGCGGTAATGCAGAGAGATTTGCATGATGGATCTAATTTTGTGGGTCAATATCTGGCGCAGAACTTCATTAGAGAGGAGATTAATTGTAGTTCACTGTGTTCGCGGGTCATGGCGACACACAGACACACACACACACACACGTTGCCATGGAGATTGCAGCTACGAAGTTCAGTTAATGCAAACAGACCCAGACATCCCATACACAGTCTTCGTCCATCTATCTTTCTCATTCTCTTTGATTGCACTCCTGAAAACCATTCCCATATTCAGCCATGAAGGCCGACGAAAAAAAAAATCCTATACCCCCCTCTCTCTCTCTCGCCCACAACTCCTTTATTCCTCATTCTCTCTCTCTCTCATGTCCTTCCCTAACCCCTCCATAACACACACACACACACACATAGTATACCTGGGCTGGTGAGTAGATCCGGCGTGAGTCTCTATGTGGCTCATGGGGGCTGGAGTGCGGGGTGGCTATGTGGGTGTGGGCCCCGGCGCTCGGTCCTGGCCCTCCTCCGCACTGCTCCGACCGGCCCTTGTTGCCCCCAACCCCAACCCCAACCCCACCTGCCCCGCCAACCCCGCTGGCGCCTCCCATGCAGCAGAGGGTGCCCTGGGCCAGCTCCAGCTCGATCTCGGCGTCCATCTCGGCCTCCTCCTGCGCCTCCTTGTTGGAGTCGTCCAGGTGCTTCATGAGCACGGCCACCACCACGTTGATCAGCACGAACTGCGCCGTCAGCACAAAGCTCACGAAGTACATGGGCGAGATGAACTGCAGACTGGGGTTGCATGTGTACTCTGTGCCTGTCGGGCACTCGCGCAGCGTGTCCTGAGGGGGCCACCGTAGTCAACAAATGCAGGGGAAATAACATAGAAAACAGAAAACAGGGTGTGGTTAGAGTTTAGCAATGTTATTTGATAGGCTTGGTTTCTCAACAGTAGCATGCATGGAGCTGGCACTCAATTAGGATGCGGCACCATTAGTCAAAGTGAACAATGGCAAGTCACTGAGTGCTGCGCTGATGGCTCCTCTGACGTGTCAGCTATTTTATGCTGCCCCTTTTTCACTGCCCTGCTGTGCCTGAACTTCATCTCAAGGTAATTAAATATTTGTTTGCCACGCTTGCCAACTTAACAGTGTGTGTGTGTGTGTGTGTGTGTGTGTAGGGTAGGGGGATTTAGCCCCTTACGTACGGAGGGGCTCGGCCTTGTCATTTTCCAGCCCTGATTATGGTGCTTCACAGCAAGCAGCTACTGTGTACACTGGCTTCAGAGACTGTGGCTTCGTCTGTGTCATGCATGTTAAATGCAAAGCCCCACCATTACGGGTTGTCCCTTGAGTGAGTGCCATTGAGTGCAAGCTATACTTTCCCCCACATAAAGGGCTTGTTTAAATAAAAGGGTAATGGATAAGCTGAGCTGGCAAGTCCTCTGTCATCATGCCATGCCATAAAACTGCTATTGGACTGATAAAAGAAAAACAATAAGCCCTGACACAGGGTCAGAGGCTGTCATTGGATGTCATTGTTGTTTTGTCATCTATACTGCCACCAAAGCAAAGAGAGAGGGAGAGAGAGAGACAGTATAACGGGGGACGACGAGAGACAAAGACAGAAAGGGAGCAAGAATTACATATTTCAGTAAAAATGGCAGAACACCAAAGGCAGACTCATAAAAGACTCATAAAATAAATCAAATGCAAAAATATGGGCCTCCACATCCACATATGTTGACCTACAAAACAATGTCAATTAAATGTCAATAAATGTCAATGTCAATAAATTATTAACATATCCTACACTATGCATACAGTACATCTGTTCAATATATAGAATACATAGAGTAAAACTGTGCGCTATGGTCTACACACATGAATGGACCCTTAGTTTGGAGTTAGGTAAGTGCTACCTTCATTATGCCGTTCCAGTTGTCCCCAGTGGAAACCTGGAAGAGGGTAAGGAAGGCCATTCCGAAGTTCTCAAAGGTGGCGTGTCGGCTCATACCCTCACAGCGATACTCCTCATTACAGACTGTGTTAGGAACACCAGTTGAGAGAGAGAGAGAGAGAGAGAGAGAGAGAGAGTGTGAAAAGTCCAGACAAACATACACCTGCACCAAAAAACAACATGGCGGCTTGTTTGTTCTTATTTTGACTCCAGGCATGACTGCTGTTTCCCAATGCTTTGTAAACAACTGATTACCAAGACAGGAGGGTTCTGTGACTCACCCAGTTCGCCAAAGAGCTCCACTCCCAGCGCAGCGTAGATGAAAAAGAGCAGCATGAAGAGCAGGCCCAGGTTCCCTACCTGGGGGGGGAGGGGGGGGTCGAAAGGACGGGGAAAAGGGGGAGGTAGTGGCAGTCATTTAATTAGCCGCCTCTGATACCATTTACAGTGTCTGTCTCTGAACGGCTGGACACAATAGCAATATCAATTCAAACTGTGTACACATGTGGCAATAATGCGATAGCCCTCGAAGAATTACAACTCCGACAGGCCCGGGGCTGACGAAGCGTGATGGAGCGGCGATTTGCCGACGCACCCCTGTCGCCTACTCCTCCGTCCGCGTCAGAGGCATTAAAACGGATCTGAATTAACCTATTTCATGGGTGAGGTGACCTGCTTCCCAGAGACGCCGCCGTGTGCATATTAACGAGCCCCTGCCACGGCCCAAAGACAACACTCCCGCTGCCTGGAGCCTCGCCAAAATGTCTGCACTCATTCAACGGGCCTGAAGATAAAAGCGAAGCTTAGCTGGAGACAGGAGAATAGACGGGAAAAGATTAGCGGTTATTGATAGAGAACTCCTTTGCTAAATACTATTTGGGAATATATTACATTGAGCACAGAAAGGGCACATAGAAGCAGCAAAGTTGTAGTCCGGTGGCCTAGATGGACACATAAAGCAAGACTCTACAGTCTTGATAATAAGGGGCCAAGTGGAAGATGGTTTTAATTTTTGCTAGCTAGTGAAACATGACGATTTTAAAAAGCAGCTTTAGAAGATCTATGTCGACCCCTGATAAATTCCATCGTTCTTTATTGCCCATTTGGACAAGAGGAATAGTAGAAGGCCTAGGTCTTTAGTGCTGTTTAGTGCATCAGTGCAGGCCTTTTTCCACCCTGCTGTAAGACACAATGAGCCACCGTGGCTGGAGATGGTGCCGGATAACGCCCCCTCCCGCACGTGCTGCAGACTAACTCATTTCCCTCTAATTGCCAGACAGCTTGTAAAGTAGTAAAGTCAGTGAAAAAAGTGTGAGTGAGAAGGGGGTGGGAGGTGTTGGGAATTCTGAAAGAGCTGTGCACGGATGATAACTCCTGCAGTAGTCTTGCTTGACATAACAGCAAAATGAACTGGCGAGAAATCTCAGCGATACGGCAAGGCTGTTGTCATTTTCTTCTACATACAGCGTTTATCGATGAGGAGGGCTGATGGCATCTGGGTGGATATGCAACCAGTCAAAGAACAGAAGGGAGGGATGAGTCAACACAAAATGAACAAAGACATTTCTCTTTTCATTCTCATTAAGAGACAGCTTGATAATAAGACTACGTAGTTTATCTTGACAATGAGCAGCCCACGTGGAGCTCACTGCTAGAACCTCTGCAACCAAACAACTGCAGCCATATTACTAGTAATAAAGGGTAAATCTCCATCTGCAGCAGTTTTTCCAATCGACCCGTTATCTCGACGATATCTAAAAAGGCATCTGACTCTGGATCAGTTTGGTCCTGGTAAAGCAGTAGCAGCAGAGACAGCGGCTCGTGCTCGTAAGACACTACGGAGTAGTCGATGATGTTCTCAGCATCAGAGGCACTCAGGACTGAGGCGTGCCAGTAAACAACCTCCAGCCCCAGCCTGAGTTCTTCCACGACGGGGCCCCTGGGGGTACTGAGTGGGGGCTATTGGGCGAGGGGTGGTGCGGCGCATGGCTCTCGGTGGCAGCCTCTTGAATCAGGCGGCATGTTAATTACAACTCAAATTCCACCGAGATCAGACACGCAGCCCGCCGCTAATGATCGAGGGATCAATATTTACGCAGGGGGGAGGAGCGCTGTGCGTCACTTCCATCTCACTCCCGCAGCATCTCTCTCTCTCTTTCTCTCTCTCCTCTGTCTCTCGTTCCCTCCATGGTGAAAAAAAGAACTGCGCTGAGATCAGTGCAGCCCTACAGTCTGTCTTATTGTCTGCAAAAACATGTACACTTAATTTCCTCCTTCTGTCCTACATGTCCTGTGTTTTAAACACCATTTCGCCATTTGACTTTGACCCAAGTCCCTTGTCCCAAGCCTAAGTCCCAAGCCTAAATCCCTTGGAAACACAATATTCGCCTGTTGCAATTCAGATTGAGATCCAAGAAAATATTGGCACTGCAAAAGGCCCCTATACATCAGCTGTGAGTGTAATGTGAGCCATAATAGCTGAGTGTACATCACCTGTGGTAGTGCTTGCACCACTGTGTCCAAAAGAGCTCTCATTCCTGTAGCCATCTTCAACAGCTTGAGCACTGCAGGAAAGATAGAGAGAGAGAGAGAGAGAGAGAGAGAGAGAGAGAGAGAAAGAGAGAGAGAGAGAGAGAGAGAGAGTGAGTGAGAGAGAGAGAGAGAGAGAGTGAGTGAGAGAGAGAGAGAGAGAGAGAGAGTGAGTGAGAGAGAGAGAGAGAGAAAGAGAGAGAAAGGTTTTATGAATGAAGAACATCCAGACAAAAGGGCATGGGATTATGGATGGCAGAGTTGTAGGGATCCCCTCCGGTTCAGTTTCAACCCAAAGAGGTAAAGAAGCTCTGACAAAGGTCACAGCTAAAATTACACTTTTCACACACCTACACGCAGAGAGACACATGAGGACACAGGCACACACACACACACACACACATACTTGCCAGAAACAGGACAGCAACACGATTCTGTGACTCTGTGGCACCTTTGGTTGTGAGGCTGGAGCAAGATGAATTAGCCAGCCAGACAAAATCTATCTGAGGGACTGTTTGCTCATTACATAATTTACCCTTTACAAAATATCATCTGGGCCTAATAGGGCTTTAGTGTCTGCAGCTCATACCACAGCAAGTAATAATGAGTCAGGGACACAGGACAGGGGCACCAGATGTACATTTAATGCAGGAAGGGGATATAAGGCACAGAGAGAAAGTGACTTGCTATTAGAGAGTGTGAGTTTGTGTACATGTATGTGGGTTTTGTTAAAGCATGCAACTCAAAGCTGAATTTAGTCACTAGATGAAAGAGAGAAGAATAAAAGGAGGAGTGATTCACTGATTAAGCATGCAACAGAGAAAGCACAAAAAGTCCAAATGGTTAGGGAAAAAGTGAAAGAGTAACTTAACACAGGCCTTCTGAGAAAGATATTTTGTGTAGAGCTGTGTGAACATTCAGGGCATCTAAAGGGCATCTACAGCACAGTGCCCGGACTGATGCCATATCTAGTGAGGGTGGCACAGAGCCCCTACAGCTGGGTGCAGCATTGGTGGGCAACACTCAGACCTGGGCGTGTGTTCGCAGGCCCGTATGTTTAAGGCACTCGATTTGGTTATCTTGGGTGATGTGGTGGGGTGCTCTGGCCAGACTGGGTGGGCGCTTTTACCTCTCGCTATGCGCAGCACCCTCATGATGCGGATGATGGTGGGGTTGATGGGCAGCGCGGCGCTGATCTCGATCTCCTCCAGCGTGATGCCCATCACCGACAGCAACACGATGGCCAGATCCAACTGGTTCCACCTGCAAGAAGGGAGGGACAAGCAAATGAGGAGAATGAGAGAGAGAGAGAGAGAGAGAGGGGTGGGGGGGGGAGTGAGAGAGAGATGGTGGTCACAAAACCATCACGATTAGTATGCAATCCGGAAGGTGCTGGATTGCGCGAGTATAGCGCTAAATGCCCCCTGAATGCAATGCAAAGTGTTTCACAAGCTGTAAGCCTGGTGTGGTTGGCCTAAACACTAATCCCTGAATCCTCTATCCTCTTAGGCTCTCCATGGGCTCCTCATGCTTTTCACCGCCGTTAGCCTCTCATTGATGCCATATTGAAATCCTGTCCTCGTTTTTTACACCAGCGCCTTGTTCCCCACGGAGAAGGCGACACTAAATTTGGAGGCGCCATTCCTCACGGGGACACGGGCTCACACAAAGCGGGAGGTGTGAGGGGGAAGTATTAGGCTGTATTTATCGAGTTCTAAGTGATGCTTAGAGGCCCAACAGCTCTTTATGTCAATCGCGCTGATATGTCATCTGAATGAGCCTGTTGCTATATTAACTGTTGCTCTTAGCTACGTTTGGCCTTGCTGGAGAAGCTAATGAATGCAGATGCTGTAAAAAAATAAAACAGGGTTATGTGCAATGCTCAAGGTACAGTTACACAGGGTGATCTAATTACACAGCGCTAGAACAGTACTGCCTATTTTGGTCATTGATCCAGAGATCAATTGAGTATTAGTTGGCGATGGGAATATAAATCTACATTTCCTTACAGTGTAAATCAGTTCAGATCAACAGTAGTACATTTGATTAATTTGATCCAATCAATATTTTACAACCACCTTCATGCACTTGCGCACATGTTCCGTTCTAATGGTTTCAGGTAGTTCAATTTCACACTCCATTACTATATGTTGTTGACAGTGATAGGCCATGATGATACAGCAGACAGCTTCACCCTCAGACATGTTCTAGCAAGCTTGTGTGGTTTCAGTGGCTGGATGCCAGAGAGAGCAGGAGACAGAGCTGTGTTTCTTGAAAGAGCTGTGATAAACAACTATTTTGAACTTTCCTCTCGCCTCAGTCGGGGAGATAGACCTCTCCCAGCACCAGCGAGCAATTTATTTCTACATTTCAATGGGAAATTGAAGATAATAGAAAATAAAAGAGGAATAAATAGACAAGGTGAGAGCGAGTTACAGCGCGGTGCGGTCGGAGAGGCGGGGAAGGCAGATGGTGCAACTGGCGATATCTTCTCCTAATTTATCAGTAATACATCTACTTAGAGGTACAGCAGAGAGAGAGAGAGAGAGGGAGGGAGGCGAGGGAGGAGTGTGGCTGTGTTCTTTAGAGTTGTGTGAGCCAGCGCTTCAGCAGCAGTACCTGTCTTTGAAGAAGCGGTGGAAGCCGAAGGCGATGAGCTTCAGAACGGCCTCTAGCACAAAGGTGGTGGTGAAGAAATAATTGCAGTACTTCAGAGTTATCTCCAGGGACTTCAGGAGAGAGAGAGAGAGGGGGGGGGGGGCATTACAAGCATTACTACTGCTTCAGGACAGCATGACAACAAGTAAAATGTCCTATCAATCTACCTACAATCTATTGGACTGTAGTGAATACACACACACACACACACAGCTCTGGGCTATGGAATATACATAAAAATGAGAGTAGGAGCAACAGAACAGAACGTGCAGTTTGACAACATAGCTACAACAGAACCAACATTCACAAAAACAAACAGAATCAGTATCATGCAGAAAAACAACCATGAACTAAGCAATTAATCACACAAAATCAGTCAGCCTTTTCTCCCCACACAAGTGCTCCTGTGACTAACTTCTGTGACTAACTTAGCTGACTAATTGACACAGTTACGTGACAGCATGATGATGTGGACAGACGGATAGACAGACAGACAGACAGACAGACAAGGACAGAGACATGAAAGAGAGTAGGAATAGGCACACATGGAAACACACACACACATGGACACACACACAAACACACACAGAGCAAAGTACACTTAGACTGATTCAAGATGGCCCATACAATAGTAGACAGCCACAGATAGCTAGACAGATCAAGAGTAAGACCCTGACAATGACATGCAGATTCTAAAGAAGACATGACAGAATGCAAACACACCCACACACACACACACACCCACACACACACACACACACATATGCATGCACATAAAATGAAGGACAGATGTGAATCAGGACATGAAGTGAAATCGTATGGACAGGCAGACACACACAAACACACACACCAACATGCACACACAACACACACACACACACAGAAAAAGACTGCAGGGTGCGTGGAGCGTGCGGCGCGTGCGGAGCCCCTCGGTGCTCACATGAGGCTGGCTGTAGTGCTCCAGGGACATGGTGACCACATTGACGCAGATGATGAAGGTGACGAAGAGGTCCAGGTAGTGGCTGGTGCACAGGTTGTGGATCATGAGGCGCACGTGGCTGTAGCTGGCATAGTAGGGCAACTTCTGAGCCTCTGCATTAATGACGGAGAAGAAGACAGAGAGGGGCGTCGCATGGAGCCGGATCATTCGCAGCATTAAGACAGCAGGGCACAGAAAGTTCAAGTGAGTGAAGTAAAGGAAAAAAGCATCTAACGAGAGCACGGCACAGCATTAGCCTTGCAGGCAACCTGTCCTTGCTACACTGTCTGCCACCCCTTTACATATTGTGAGCAGATAGAGGTGCAGCCTTGGGTTCAGCTCTCAAGGAGTTTCGAGTTAGCTGCATATGCTAAATGACGTTTCAACAGGCAATTAATTCGTCTGCACGGGCCTTCACCTCTGGCTGTGCTCTCGGCTGCGTATTGATCGCTTCTACTCTGCTTTCCATTATGCTCCTTGTCAGCGTTTTTAGCCTTTTTCTCTTTCATTATTGTGGGCTTGCGCAAGATTTAAAAGTTGTTTGTTTGCCTGTGCTGGGGTTTGAGCTTCTGTTTGATCAAGCCATTTGCTTCCTAGGCCAGGAATAATGTGCTACAATTAAAAGTAAAAGTAGTTTTACTTTCACAGCAAGTAAAAGTGGAAGTAAAGTTCAGAAAGGGAAGTGGAAAAGCCCCCCCCCCCCACTTCACACTTTTTCTTTTTCACCCCTACTCACTCCGTCTCTTCCTCTCCATGCGACGGAGCCTCTTCTCCTCCCTCCTCTTGGCCTCCTCCACCTCCTGGTGCTGACGGCACTTGTGGAAGTTCTCCACCACCACGCCCACGAACATGTTGAGCACGAAGAAGCTGACGATCAGCAGGAAGGAGATGAAGTAGAGCAGCATCCAAGGGTTGTTGTTGGTGACGGGCTGACGAGGGGAAGAGCACACACACACACACACACACACAGACAAAACCACACACACACACACACACACAAGATAGTGAAGTTCTAGTTAGTCCTCCTAATGGTTGAGGTGTTTCACACAGTTCATAACAACAGTCACAACAGAACATAATTATGCAGAACATGAAGTGCAATTTTGAACTAGAGAATAAAACTATTTCAGGAATTCCAGATGCTGTTGATGCTGCAATGAGTACTCAACTGCAACCTACAACTGAGGCACGAACCAGACAACATTGTGACAAACAAAATCTCAATCCAACTGTTTCTTTTCTATTTTTGGCCGTCTATTTTTACTCTATATGTGTGTCTCTTGTTCCCAGAAGAAAACGGAAGTGAGAGAGGAGTAATGGCAGACTGTAATCAGAGGACATTTCGAGTCCTGTAATCCTAATAAATAAGCCACAGCCATGCAGGCTCAGGAACCTGAACAGAGACAAGAGAGGTATCCATGGCTCTGTATTACTTGACTATTTGTGTGTATGTGTGCGTGTGTGTCAGCATTGCAGCCACAGATGAGGGTTTCCAAA
>JAGFZM010000175.1:1433340-1443264 GCA_017657215.1 Limnothrissa miodon | reverse complement strand
GAGAGAGAGAGAGAGAGAGAGAGAGAGAGAGAGAGAGAGAGAGAGAGGGTTGGATAAGGAAGAAAAAGGGCGTGAGAGGCCAAAAGACGAGAATAAAAGGGCAAAGGCAGAGAAAGCAGTAAAGTGATGGCACAGATGAAAAGAGAGGGGAAGGCGAGTAGAAAGGAGGTCGGACAGGTTGACAAGATGTAGATGTGCAGCTCCGACCGGATTAAAGACAGCAAAACAATCATATGTGCTGAAAGGTCAGGGAGACAGAAACAAGCAATGAGATTCTGGGTTGTCAAGGCTTCCTGTGAACAAATAACACGGTGCTAACAAGACACACAGACACACACACACAAACACACACAGAGGAAAGGCAGTGAGGCATCTATAAACATGAAGTTGGCCCAGTCATCAGAAACATTTTTGAAAAGGAGGAATAGAACACAGAGCAAAGGCTTGAAGCTCAGGTTTGTTTTTTAAGAAGCCATCTGAACCTGGAAGCTTTGAAGTGCTGTAATTACCACACCTCCATATGAGGAGACATGCAGACATGAGGGGAAAACATCCTATGAGAGCTGGGTGAGGTGACCAGAGAGATAGATCGACAGAGAAAGAGAGGGGGAGAAGTGTAAGGAATAAAAGAAAGAAAGAGGGGGGGCACACATCTGATAGACAAGAGCAAGAGAAAGAGAGAGAGAGAGAGAGAGAGAGAGAGAGAGAGAGAGAGAGGAAAGAAGGAAAGAAAGAAAGAAAGAGTGAGAAGTGTTCTGAAAAACTAGTCCCACCTTGCACTGAGAGTGTTTGATGGATGTGTCAGAGCTGTTAAGTTATGAAATGCTGATCTAAGCCCATTGTAAAGATGGAGTGGAAGTCCAAGTCCAACTCATCAGGCAGGAGTGCCTCCTCTTCCAGCACACATCATTCATATCCCTCAGTGGTGGCACACACACACACACAAACACACACACACACCAAGTTGGCCACATAAAGCAATCTCTCACATTAATAAACACCTATTTGCACACACATGCAGGCGTGTGCACACACACACACACACACACACACACAGACACACACACACCTGGTCATGCTGTCTTGCTCGTATATGCAGCACACCAAGGAACTAATGAAAAGCCCAGTGTGCCAGCTGTGTATGCATGTGTGCAAATATGCAATATGCACATACATTAACATACAGTACACACCATTCTACCCTTGCATCCTGCTCAAATAGGAGTGTCATGCTAGCAGGTTTTCAATGCTCTAATACATAATAGATGCATACCTAAAACACACACACACACACACACACACCACACACACACACACACACACAGATGGTAATGATGAGATGTTTTGCAGATGTTTTGATGGATGAAGGCAGACAGCACAGGTGGGCTTTAGAGAGAAGATCTTTACACACCACATTCACTCTATGGTGCTGCTGCCACAGGAAGGGACAGAGGAAGGTTGCGGCACTTACACACACACACACACACACACATAACACACGCACACAGAACTTTATCTACATTAACACAAAATGAATGTATCCTGCCAGCCTTTATCATACAAAACCACACACACACACGCACACACACACACACACACACACGCACACACAAATACACAAACACCTACACACACACGCACACTGGTCTCTCATTAAAACCACTGGGTCTGCTCTGCCATGCAGAAAGGACTGGATCAAAGTCCCCTGGCGGAGGTATCAGACGAGGGGCACGGACCAGGGAGATGGGATGAGCAGAGATGAGAGGACCAGAGCAGAGAAGAGGAGGAGGGAGGCCAGGCAGGGACTGACCATCTGGGCCCGAGTGGGTTGGTCCTTGGCTGTGTGCATGCATATTTAGCTATTGATGTGCGTTTGTGTGTAGTCTGGGGCTACTGTAGCTACACAAACATGCATATGCGTATATTGAAAAACAAAAACAAGAGGCAGGTCAAAAGAGATGAGCGGAAAATGAGAGAGAGAGAGAGACTGGAAGGATGAACGTGTGTCAAGAGAGTGAAAGAGAACTAGGAATGGAAAGTTCCAATGGGGGCTAGGTCGGTTGGTTGAGAGTGCATAATACAACATGCTGCTATGCACTGGAGGCACATTATAATGCATTGAGCTGAGACAAAATCTGTGTGTGTGTGTGTGTGTGTGTGAGGGAGAGAGAGAGCGAGAGGGAGAGATAGACTGGGGGTAAGTATGAGATAGACGGGCCACTCTAAATTCAATTGCAGGGGAACAGTAGTGCATTGACACGAGGTAAGCAGCCACTAGACAAAAAGAAATGGGAGCTACCTTTGTAATGTGCCATAAATCCTGTAACAAGCAAACGCATGCAATGCATGCAAATTGAAATGCGCTGCCCTGATTCGACTGGGCAATTCAGTCTGCAGTGGCCAAGGGATTTATGAGTGTGAAAATATCACCCATGACAATTTGTTCTGTTGTGTTCTACAGTATAAGGCTGTGTGTGTGTGTGTGTGTGTGTGTGTGTGTGTGTGTGTGTGTGTGTGTGTATGTGTGTGTATGTGTGTGTGTGTTGGGGAGTTAGTGGATGCTTGCACCCGGCTGCATCACGCCACTCTTTTTGGGCTGCTCTGGCCGTGGTTGCCTGGCTACCAAGAGGAAAGGATAGGCAAATAAATAAATAAATGGATATAGTTAAATAAATAAATTCCACTGGGGGAAAAAATGCAGATAAAAGCAGCCCCCCTTTCTCTTCTTTACACATACAAATACACACACACACACACACACACAATCTAAGAAGCACAATTGCACATACATGTACACACGCAATCACATACACACAAGAACACATAGCTGTTAATGCAGCATCCGAGACAGACAGACAGACAGAACGTCACCCACACACACACCCACACCTACCCACCCACCCACCCACACACACACACACACACACACACACACACACACACACAGATGCCTTGTCCTGTCCCACAGACAGCTGATTAGGGTGGGTATGTGTTGAGTGTCCTGTGCCAGGGGATGGCTCCCAAACGGTGTGTTGTGTGTGGTGCAGACTGCAGACATCTGTGTTGGGGCCCTTGTGGGGGGGCGCGCTAAGCGGAGCTGAGCCCTCAAGACAGTCGGCTGCGCAAGAGCGGCTTAAGCGGCGGCTCCATCGACACCGGGCTGAGTCAACAGAAGGGGTGGGGGTGGGGGGTGGGTTGCTCACGAGGAGAGATGATGCAGTGACCTCCGGCAGCGCCAGCCAGGACTAGCGGGGTTTCACACCCCACGCTTGAATTGGGGAAAAAAAGGCTTGATGTATTTTGTCGCATTATGCAGCTAAGCTGTGGTGAGTTGGTATACTGTATCTAGTCGTCTGGTATATCTTCTGCACCCAGCTTCAGGTTACAGGTGACGCACTGCACAGCTCACTGGCAACACGGCAAACAACATGAATGCACTATTGTGTGAGTGTGGGTGTCTATATAGGTGAAGTGTGTGTGTGTGTGTGTGTGTGTGTGTGTGTGGCTGTGTGTGTGTGTGTGTGTGTGTGTGTGTGTGCACAGCAGGGTGTGTTGTAGCCAGTGCCTGAGCCCTTCCATGCTAGCAGCAGGTGTGAGGGTGCTTTATGGGCTGTAATTACACAGCAGTACTGGCCCAGCAGGCAGGCCACAGACACACACACACACCCTCACACACATAAACACACACACACACACACACACTCACACCCCTCATCTCTGTCTGGCAATAACAAAATTATCACTGATTTCACTGATGCTCTTCTGCACAATAAACCAACTGCATCTGATCAACCAAATACTGTAAGCATCTAATCAACCAATCTCTAAATCAACCAACCAACCAATCAATCAATCAATCAATCAATCAGTCAGTCAATCAATCAATCTATCTAACCTATCTATCTAACTATCTATCTATCTATATATCTATCAACTTTGTTTTTCTGACTATCTCCATCTATTTATCTATCAATCACATGCTCTCATTGTCAGTCTGTCTCATTTCCCTCCATAATCTCTTATTTTGACTCTCATTCTCTCCCTTCTCTCAGTCTGTGCTCGGGAGAGGAGCTGCATCTTTTCAATTTGCCTCTCTGTCCTCTCTGTCCTCCTGCATTTCCTGTCATCCTCCATTTATTTACCAATCCCTCTCTTCCATCCCCACCCATTTACCATCCCTCTCTTTCTACCACCTACCTCATCCCCTCTTACACACACATACAGTACACACACACACACACACACACACACACATACACAGACACACGCACACACAAACATACACGCATAAATTGTGACAGTGTAAGTCAAAACGCGCAGCTTACAAAGCACATCTAGTCAGAGACAGACACTGCGAGCCATACAGCTATTTATAAAGGGCACGCGACACATAAGATGAGCGCTGGGTAAAAAGATCTGCTAGGCTGGCATGCCAGACGGACGGACGAGGGCAGGGTATTTATCATTAGTATGCTATCCAGATATCGATCCACCGCACTTGGTCTTTCATTGTCAAATTGGCCATTAAAGACTTTATTAACACTTAAACCCGTCATGTGGGACATACCTACCCTCACAAGGTGCTAAATACGTGCTAATGTCAATACTGTTTAGTGGGATGCAACCACTGTCTGAAGTTTGCCTGGGTCAGTGTGTATGTGTGTATGTGTGTGTGTGGGTGTCTGTGTGTGTGTGAACAGCAGAACAGAACACTGCACCACACTAGATGCGCCCACACAGGCAAAAATGCAGGGAAATGTAAGCTATGGATTTGTGTGTGTGTTTGAATGTGTGTGTGTGTGTGTGTGTGTGTGTGTGTGTATGTGTGTGTGTCAGTGAGAGTGGGTGTGTGTCCTTTGCTTCACGTGTAAATCAAATCAAATGTGAAACAACACCAACCGGTTGTTTGGTGCTCCCATTAGATGTAATAAAACCAGAATCGATCTGTGAATTGGAGGCCATTGGAAAGTTGCTGACCACAATGTTTTGGTCACAGTAAGGGGCACAGGCACACAAATATACACACACACACACACAAAAACACCCACATAGACATACACACAAACACAGACTATCAAACTTTAAAGACTTACAATGATGAGGAAGATGAAATAGATAAAATTGTAGAAGGAGTGGGCATCCATGACATAGTACATGATCTCCACCCAGCCCTCCAGTGTGATCACCTGCAATGCACAGTCAGAGGCAGAGAATATGGGCTGAGACTCATGGCTTTTCTGCTTGGAGTAGAACATTAGTAGGCCTACTTTGATATAGCAATAGCAACCTAATTAGGAGCTACTGGATGGGACTTGAAAACCCTAAGTCCATTTGAGATAAATTTCCCGAAATGCATTTGCATTATTTTGATCATCTTTATTGTGAAAATCAGTGTACCACCAACTGGCTTGTTTTTTTGACTAGATGATAACATTCAAATTGCATTTTGTCAGATATTGGAAATATTTCTAAAAACAACACAATTCCATACTTTTGAGAAATGAAGGGCTTGGAATCTGAACTCTTTGTATATCATAACAATAAACATAATATGTGCAATGGCAAATTTAACTCTTTATTTAACCATTATAGCACATAAATCCTGCTTCGGAAACTTTTGCCTTTGTGTCCGCTGTAGTATTTCCGGGACCCGGCCGCTCCAGCCTACCTGGAAGATGACGATCCAGGCGTAGCCGATGTTGTCGAAGTTGATGGCGCCCTTGTGCGGGTTGCTGTGCCCCGTGTGGCAGCGCGTGTAGTACTGGTTCCAGTTGACGCAGAGGCCCATGATGCCGGCGCTGCTGTTGGCCAGCGGCTCGGGGCCTAGCCCCAGCGCCTGCCTGTGCAGCACGTCCTCCTTGTCCAAGCAGCACTCGCGGCCACCCTCGCGCCTCGTCGGCACGTCCCGGCACGTCACGATGCCGTTGTCCTGCGCCAGCGAGCAGATGAAGGGCCGCTCGTCGTCCTCCTCGGGCTGGTAGTAGGGGGCTGGGAGGGTGATCCCTGAGGTGCTGCATGGAGAGGACGGGTGGAGGAGAGAGAGAGAGAGAGAGAGAGAGTGAGAGAGAACATTGAGATAGTGGATGAGTTAGAGAGAGAGAGAGAGGTACAGAAAGGGGATGGAGAGAGAAATGTTGCATTACTTTGTCAATGAAGGCATAATTAAATTTACTACAAATGAGCTGTACTGTAATACAATGCAAAGTTAATTACTGACATCAAAACAAATACACCGACAAAACAACCTGTATCATACACACACTCACACACACAAAAACACACACACACACACACACACACACACACTTGGTGGAGAGAGAAGCACTTCACTAATCCTTCTGAGGTGCTGCCATTTCCCCTTGGTCCAGTAAATTCATGTTTACTCCTCGTTCTTTAGCTCTGTTGAGACCTGAGCTGCCACACATCCACCACCCCAAGCACCTCAGCTCACGGCTCCCAGTGACGGACGGACAGACAGATGAACAGGTGAAAGCAGCGCTGCCTTCCTCCCTCCCTTCAGATCTCACACCCTGCGATCACGCCAACCTCCACCACCAACGCCTTAGACAGTCTGGCTTCTAAGTCCCCAGAAATCAGTCACGCCGGGCGGCTTTAGGGAGGTAGATTTGGGGTATTAAGTGTGGCAGACTGGGGGGGGGGGGGGGGGGGGTGGCTGTCTGGCTGAGCAATGCAGTCTGTGTAAGGTGACATTTCACCTGAGAGTATGCTTTTTGGCAGGTAAAGGAGGGGTGAGGGGGGAAATCCACCTTGACTTAATCATTTTAACATGCTGCAGCTCTCTGACTCTCCCTAGCACAGCCCTTAAATGCAGGGGTGCAGACAGACACACAACAAGAGTTAAGGCAGAGAAACAGCTCACCTGACTTTTACAAAATGTGTGTGAGTGTGTGTGTGTGTGTGAGAGAGTGAGTGTGAGAGAGAGAGAGAGAGTGAAATAAAGAGAAAGATAAAGATGAAAAGTGCTTTCTATACCCAACCTAGTTAGTTCATTGTGCCATCCAGCATTCCCATCATAGTTAATATACAGACTTCGAACTAAACTACCCCACTGCCTGGAAAGCAAGCAGGAACTTTTTCCTTCCAGTTCCCTGTTCTTTGTCACAACAGTCTTTTCTGAAAACCCAGAGGCATCAGTAACAGCCTTCATAATGTAATCTCCTCCATGGCCGGCGAGTGCAGCTCTCTATCTATCTCTGCCAAAGCTGCGGGCCGTCTGACTGGCAGAGAGGCTGATGCCGGGCCTCCTGTGCGTACACTTGTTCATTACCTGCGACTCACTCTCTCTGAGGTCCCTGCGCTCCCTTGTCCAACTCACTTACAGCCGCCTTAATCAAATCCTGAGTCCCAGAACAGAACAGAGTCCCCTCTGTTCCTTCGACACGCATCACTGCCATGGGGCTTCGCCACCACCCCCTCCAGCCCCCCTCTACCACACACACACGTCACATACACACACACACACACTGTAGGTGTGTCGATTTTTAAAGCCTCAATTTTCAGGCGAAGCACTGCTTTAATACGGGTGAAACGCTTCTGCAAAGTCTGTGAATTCCACGGAACGGCTACTTAATGTTCGAAGTCTTTCGAGTAACATGTTTTTCCAGAATGTTGTCAACAGAAGCGAGGAATCCTTAAGTGATTCTGATGGCATCAGTGAGCAATATGCTTGTGTACAACAGATGCGGTGAGAGTCAACGGCACATACGCTTGGCTAAGATAATGAATGTGGCACTGCTAATGCACAATCAGTTGGTGTTTGTGTTGCCATTCGTCTTCTTTTGATGCATTATTCAGATGCTGTCTGTCAGGGACCACATGGACGTGCAGAATGGGGAAACCGATGGGGCGTGCGTGGATTCTGAGGCCTGTGTGACTTCTCTTTGTGCTTTGCTGACAGCGAGGTAGAGAGGCAGATCCCTCTCTGTCACACACACACACACACACACACACACACACACACACTCTATCACCCATCGCTAATTTAGGACCTGTGGCCTCATACTGGTGCAGTGGATTTTTTCCTCTTTCTCTCTCTCTCTCTCTCTCATTCTATTTGCCTCTCTTTCCCCCTCACTCACTCCAGTGAACCAATGAGGGCAAGATGGCCCTTTAATCTCAGTATTTTAGCCAGACAGGAATAGCCTCGTCCATCAACTGAAGCTCTGGCAGGCGGACAGAGTGGGGTCACAATGACTGTTTACCCAGAAGCCCCCTCTCACCCCATTACTGACGACAGCCTGGGCTGGAAAGAGTAGCAGGAGAGCAGGCAAACACACTGGCAGGCTTTGGGAGAAATAAAGAGACGGACCACTGTACACATGCACTTATGTGCAGTCACAGGGCTTGTGTCCGTACGCTTAGAAAGCACTGAATGGAGAGGATGCAAAGGCAGGAATCGCAGCGGCACGGCTGCATGCTTCGCTGGCTTGATCCTCTGCACCCACTTCGTGGATTGCTAACTCCTCGTGTTTCTCTCCTCCGATGAACATCAGATTAGCTCCACCAAAGTGCTGCACGATGGGATGACGAGAGGGGCCCGAGCGCTAATCGTGCCGCGTCTGTTATAGGAAGCTGCCAAAAAACGCCTCATTTGTTGCAATCTCAGGACGTGCCCTTCAACGGCCTTGTGTGTATCGCCACTGCCGCTGCCTCCACTCATCATTTCTACCAATAGGCCTATAGTGTCGCAAATCTCATCGACCGTCACCCGAGTTCGGGAGAGCGAGAGGAGAGAACTCATTTCCTCCTCCTCCTCCATCTCGTCGCGTAACGCCACGTCACGTCACGTCGCGTCTCGGGCGGTGAGCTCTCTGTCAGCTCCATTCATCTCAGGTCGTGGAGCGGAAATCCAGGGGCCGTCCTCAAATGTCATGCCTTCGCTCGGGCGTAACACACTCTGACAAGCACTTCTTTCCGCATAATTATCAACCACACCGGCCGCAATGGCCTGCAACCTTGTTTTAAGGGCTCTTGCAAAAGAAGGCTCTGATTGCCCAGATGGCTTTCAGCAAGAAGAGAGAGGGATGGATAGACACAGGCAGAGAGAGAGAGAGAGAGAGAGAGAGAGAGAGAGAGAGAGAGAGACAGAGACAGAGAGAGAGAGAATGAGAGGGAGAGAGAGGAGGAAACAAACAAACAAACAAAAGATTGCCTTAATTGCTCACAGGTGTGTGGCCGACCAACCACGGCTCAGCTCACTGATAACACACACAAGCACAAACAAAAACATGCAGTGGTGGTGGGTGAACAGCCACGATTCAATTCCCCCCTCTGTTTGAAAAAGTAATTAGTCAGGCGCCGACACGCACACACAAACAAGGGCCGTAAATCATTTGGACCCACACTCCAGTCGTGCATGGGCTCTACCTCCAAACAGCAGTATGACTCTCTCTCTCTCTCTCTCTCTCTCTCTCTCTCTCTCTCTCTCTCACACACACACATACACACACACACACAAACAGTCTTTCTCTGTGTGTGTCTCTGCTCCCATGCACTTGTTCCAGAGGCCAGACACTGATCAGGTTACCAGAGTGTAATTCTAAAGCCACTCTGAACAGGAGCCTTGCGACTTATGGTCAATGCCAGGGGCGGCGGCATTCGATAAAGGGCAGAGATGCATCTGCTGACACAGATGGAAGCTCGCTGCTCCACCCCCCCCCCCCCCCCCCCCATTGGCCGTTTGTCCTTCAGCCACACGGCTACATAGCCCAGCTCAGATCAATGGCTATAATGACAGCCGGGATATTGAACTGATTTACCTAGAGCAGCCTGTGTGGGCCCATGACTGTGAACGTATGTGGAAGAAAGCAGGAAAGCACAGGCAAATATACACACACACTCACACATACACACACACACATATAGGTGCACATGTGGGCAAACACTCACTTACACACACACTAC
>JAGFZM010000175.1:1420840-1428340 GCA_017657215.1 Limnothrissa miodon | reverse complement strand
CCATTGGTGGATATGATTATAATATTAGTTAATTCAGCTTCTTTGTGGGCTTAGGGGGTTTTAAAGGATTTACAGACAATGCATTGTGAACAGCTTTTCTGACCAGCCATTATGTTTATAAATGTGCTCTTACATATTTATAACAGGCAAAAATATGATCAACTATAGAAAAATGAACTACTAAAAAAAACTATTACTTCTATCTGCGGAAACTTGAGACCTACAGTATAGGCAAAAAACTACACGTATATTTGATTATCTAAGAGGAGAAAAAAAACTTGTACCCATTCCAGTATAAATGAAAAAAAAAAACAAAGATTGGAGCTCATAAAACAGACTCAGAGTGTGCGTAGAGGTCAGTGTGCTGTTAACATCAGATAAAAATGCGTGACCGATCAAGAGTAAGCTGGCACAGTCAAGGAGCCCACTGATCCCAGGAATGAGATGAGATCACGGCCACAGGAGAAGAGGCATGGTGCCAAAAAGAAAGGCTGCACCCAAAATTCACTTATGCCCAGTGCAGCTCTGAGCGTGGCCTCAAAAAATCCATTAAAAAAATGTGAGTTACTGTATAACTGACTTCAAAACCTTCCACTTCAATACTTAGTTTATACCACTTTAATACATATGTTATAGATGTGTCATAAGGTCTTCATAGATCACATTTAAATGAGAATGGCTTCCATGAACCGAGTTACTGTAGAGTTTTACAGGTGAAAAGATCAGAGTGGTTTACTTACTGGGAACTCGGTTGATGGCTTTGAGTGGTCTCAGAACTCGCACTGTTCTGATGGCGGAGAAATTGATGTTCTGGAGATCTAGGGAGTATTCAACCATCCTGGGGAGAGAGCAAACACAGTGTCAGGACTTTGGATTGCAGTTTTTGTTGGAGACATTGAAAAATGTGTGTGTATGTGTGTGTGTGTGTGTGTGTGGGTGTGGGTGTGAAATTCAGGGAGAGAGCAAACACATAGCATGAGGCTTGGATTGGACTGTTTTTGTCAGATGCATCCACAAAAAACGAGTGTGTAAGTGTGTGTGTGTGTTCTGTTTCTCCTGAATTCATTCAAAATTGCGCGAGCCACCCAACCATGCAATGATATCTTTCTAGAGGTTGTGCCTCTATTTGTATTTATAGAATCTCAGGTGCACAAGCAAGTGTGTGTATGTGTGTGTGTGTGTTTGTGTGTGTGTGTGTGTGTGTGTGTGTGTGTGTGTGTGTGTGTGTTTGTGTATGCGTGTGTGTTCATCTGTGAGTGCGAGTGAATGTAGCCCAGTGTAATATGACTGTGTCTGCCTGTGGTTATTTCCAAACTATTTCCCTTCTCAACAGCCCTTGATGTGCACACAGTGTGCAGCATACCTGGCTATGTAAGGGGATTTAACATCACTCCCCTACCCATCCCAAAGCCTTCTCTCCACTCCTGATGCTGCAAACCAGCTGGAACGCCACTACTTCTATCAAGCTCCCCCATGGAGCTTTCCCTCTCTACCTTTATTTCTCCTCTCTCTCTCTCTATCTCTCTCTCTCTGTCTGTCTCTTTATGCTTGAAACCATGAACTAACTCTGTCCCTCTTTCTCTCCTAACTCTGACTCTCTCACTGTATCTTTGCTGTTCTTTCTGATCTCATTTTCATGTCTCATGTCTGTCGTTTCTTTCTTCGCCTAGCATGCTTTCCCTCGGACCTGTACAATATTTGGCTTTATTGGGGCGACTGCAAGATTTTTATAGCGGTTTCTGACACAAGCACTGAAAATATCCGTTTACTATGAGACAATACAACACCCATTAAGAATGCAGTGTATGAGGAAGCACATTATATTATTAATAACATTATAATATAATGTTAACACCTATATAATATAATTATGACAGCTTTTTACATCTGTGGTATTGATTGAGACAAAGAATAGTTATATTTCACTGGTATTTGTAAAATGGAATATTATTGATACCTGTATCTACAGCATTTTCATATCATGGCAGCTGGACCTGTCATTGTTGTTTAACTGGGAAAGGGGACACAGACAATGACTGGAGAATGCCACGGCTATATAAAGTACTTCAACCAAGCACTGACGTTGATCCACTGGATGCCTTGCAGACCTTACACTGACACCACACTGTATCAAAGCAGCTAAACAACAGTTTCATTTGTAAGTGTGTATGTGTGTGTTTGTGCTTTTGTGCGCCTGTGTGAGTGGTGCACGTATAGTAAATTCGCACATTTGTGTACAGCCAGGCACATGTAGGCCTATGAAAGAGAACGAGCGAGCGCAAAAGAAAGAGACAGCCCTTTAGGTAGACAGCAGTTTCACACAGAGGTCACTAATCGCTTTGCCCGGCCCCTGCCCTCTACCCCGGCTGGTTCCGGATGGTGGGTCTCCAGCGGAAGGGGATAATGGGCTGAGAGGAGAGACGGGCTGTGTCACTGGTACAAGGCTTTAATGGACCTAATGGATTTTGGTAAGAAACAGAAAGGTCTCACTCTTGTTGCACTCTGATGTGTGTCTGGTGGGTCTGTAGGGGTGGGAGTGCCGCTGCTTAAAGAGATGATGTCCTTTGAAATGAAGGACAGAGTTCAAAAAAATAACACACAGTACTCATTTATATGAGTGTTTGTTCCCTGCAGTGTGTGTGTGTGTGTGTGTGTGTGTGTAAGTGCGTGTGTGTGTGTGTGTGAGTGCGTGAGAAGGTTAAGAGACCAAAGCCAAATCCCTATAGAATGACTGAAAGAGACAAAGTAAAAGAACACACACACACACACACACACACACACACACACACACACACAAAGAGAGTCAGCAGCAATGGCCACAGACAGTGGTTTAAAAATCACCCCAATATATCCCTGCGTCATCTTCTGTCATCTGTAGCTGATATAAGAGTTTGATTATGTTCAGATTGTTTGTTGAGCATATAGTAAGCTGGTGTGAACAGTGCATTTTCTATTGGCCATAAAGCTTTATTTTCAATTCAAAATAAAGAGTTTATTACCGGGGGACAGCAAAAAACAGCAAAGAAAAAACAGAAATAGAGAAAGAAAGAGAGAGACAGAGAGAGAGAGAAGGCAGTGAAGAGAGTGGAGCACTCATCTCTGTGTGACTGAGGGAGAAATAAAGAGAGAGAGAAAGAAGAGTAGTGCACCGTTCAGGAGCCAGAGGAGTTTTTCTCTACTTGACAATCCCATTATGTCAATTAGGCTCTGACTGACAGCGCTGTCACTCTGGTCGGGTGGCCCGCAGCCAACAAGGCACCGGGGAAGAGACACACAAGTTTACAGTCGGGCTGCCAGGATGAGTCCGACGGGAGCGGAGAGGGAACATGTGTGACGTGCAGCTTAAAACGTGAGACAAGCCATCACACACACAAACGCACACACACATGCACACACACACACACACACACACACACACACATACACACACACACACACACACACACACAGAGTGACAATAGAGTGAGAAAGAGAGAGGTAGAGAGGCTTTATAGAAACTGCACATGAATCACTGAGTGATTGATTTGCAGCGCATGTGTTAGAGTGTGTGTATATGAATGTGTGTGTGTGTGTTGTTTGTGTTCATGTTAGATAGTTGTAGTCTAGTCCATTCCTCCACCCCCCTCATTCATATTTAACAGGCTGCACAGACCACAGCTAGCCTCCTCTCTTCTTTCCTCCCTCAATCCTCCTCTCCTATCCTATCCTCCCCTCCTCTCCCTCTCCCACAGAGACACTCATGCTGGATTGGGATTCATTACTCACTTGGTCCTGACTGTACTCTCCCTCCCCATCCTCACCCCTCTTGCTCTCCCTCCATTTCATTTCATAAAATATATCCCTCTCTCTCTCTCCTTTTTATCTTATACTCTCCCAGTCAGCCTTTCTATTAGTAATTTAAATGATGATTTAATCTGTCTTGCACTCCATCCACACTTCATCTTTCCTGACTGACCCCCTCTCCATTAATGTCGATAAGACCCACCACACCCCACACACTTCCGACCTCCCTTTGGTTTTCTTTATTATGTCCTTACTTTTCACCTTACTTTCAAATAAATAAAAACATTGAGCACTGAAACAGCTAGGTATTGTTAGATGTTTCTGTGTTGTGGGCCAGGGCGAATTCTTTATATTACCCTGTAAATTCAATATTGATTTTCTTTCTGTCTGAGGAACATTGTGATATCTAAGAATCCCTTATTCCAGATACAAAAAAGAGAGATTGAGAACGAGAGAGAGATACAGAGAGAATCTCCATGTATGCACGTGCACGTACTGTAAACATGTAAATAATAGCAAAAAGGTAGGAACAACAAAAAAGCAAGGAGTGCAGGCAAGCATGTTTTGTGTGATGGCTCGAGCAGCAAAGGCTCCGACTGACAGCTTGAACCTTCTGGAATGTTCTGATCACTCAGCAGACACAGACTAATCCGGGTCTGGCGTCAGGGCCAATGATTAGCATAGATGCATTATTCATCCCGACAGGAAGTGATGGGACTGGGCAGTGTGATCAGGCACACGCATTACTCAGTGGGAGGTGCTGGGCGCCTGTCTCACTCAGCCCGCTCAATCAGCACAACCTTCAGAGAGAGAGAGAGAGAGAGAGAGAGAGGGGGGGGGAGGAGAGAGAGGGAGAGGGAGAGGGAGAGAGAGAGATTGTGTTTGTGTGCATGAGAAATCTCAGAAGAGCAAGTGCTATGTCTGATGACCAGACACAAAGAGTAGCAATGACTGATATTATAAGACATGAAACATGGAAAAACCAACAGTTTCAGTCTCTTTCATCTATTTTATGTTTTCAGAGTCAACCAGTTGGTCAAATAAATAAACAGGATCTATAGCATAACCAACCTCCATGTCAGGTCTCCCAGCCTTACACATTATACTGTACAGTCAAGTGAAGAACTTAATATTAGGTGCTGAAGAAGCTGATTGCTTGAACAAGCACACTACTGTCAGACATGACTTTGTCACAAGGAGCAGTGACAATAACACATAGTTGGCTCCTCAGCTGAATTGCAGAAAAAATTGAAATGAAAGAGGGGGTAAAGAAGAGACAGAGAGAGACAGAGAGAGAGAGAGTGAGAGAGAGAGAGAGAGAGAGAGAGGAGTGAGTGAGTGAAACAGAGAGACAGAGAGCCCAGCGCTTCTGAGCAGAAGTCAGAGTGGGTCGCCTCCCTGTCGCCCAAAAATACCACATTTCTTTTCCGCCGCAAAAGCCGGGAGAAATGTCAGGCTGCCAATTGAAATGTCAGCTGCTGTGAGACTGTCTGCGAGAGGAAACAGTGTGGGCACCTTCACCTCCTCGTGCCAGACAACATTAAGAGCCCCAATGGACGCATTACACATGCATTTAATGGGGAAATAACCCCAGCCCTAAAAGAGCATTTATATAGAGCTTGAGAACCAAAGTGCACTTCGCCACAGCGCAAAACATAAACAACCGGTTCAGTACAATTTCTTGTGAGTACTGTAGGCTGAAAAGTACATTGAAGGATCTAAATGAAAAATACAAAAACTTCTAATGCGTACAACACAATACCGATGGCCACAGTGATTGAAGAGCGGCGGGCACACAATATGGTGGTCCCTTCCGATCAGCCACTGTGGTGCACTCTCACGTTAAAACCAGGATGTCACCTTCCTGAGCACTATATCCTCAGGCAAGGCAGTGTGAGCAAACATTCTCTCTCTCTCACACACAAAATCACTCTGCCTTCCTCTCTCTCTCTCTCTCTCTCCCTCCCTCTCTCTCTCAGCCTTTGTCTCTCTGTATGGCCATGTACAGTACACACTCACTGACCTGCTGCACAGACAATGCGTGTGGTTGACGGTCACTCAGGAGGGCGGGGCTAACCTGTCTTTGGTGTGAGCCAGTGAGAAGAGTCGCTGCGGTGGGCAGTGATTTTTGGCCCACTGGTATTTGGCCCACTCTGATCAGTAGGATGCCTACAAAGTTTTGTTCTGAATTGGAGGGTGTGTTTTGCACGTTTTCTTTTGATTTGGGTGCCTAGCTTTTCTGTTTTTTTTTTTATGTTGCCGCTAACTCATTCTCACTGGTCGCGTCAACCCAGGCAGCATGGTTTACAGGGGGTATGTCTGGGAATACACCATTGTTTTTTTTATTCAAAGACCAAATACTGCACATCCTTGGAAGGAGGACAAGAATTGCATGGGCTCTGAGACAGATAGTAGTGGCCTAAAGACGGTCCCTGTGAGACAGGGTAAGCAGCATCTCCACGTGGGATCCGTCAGGTTACAGCTAAGTTAGTGTTTGGTTTTTGGTTGTTTTCACACTTGCTAAACCCCATGCTACATGCTACAGAACACACACCAACACCATGCATTACTTCTGTTTACCTTCAACATTCATATTTTAGTGGATTTGCGAGCCGGGAGGGATAATTAGAACCTAACAACAGGGACATGTCCACACTCATTTGAAAGGAATTGAGTTCAATTAATTTATGTCAATCCAATAGCGCACATGCTCGCGCACACACACACACACACACACACACACATCCATCCCTCCAAATGTTCTATAAAAGGCACACGCGCACGTGCACACACACACACACACATCCATCCCTCCAAATGTTCTACAACAGGCACACACACACATGCTCACACACACACACACACACACACACACACACACACACACACACACAAATATGCATCAATGCAAACTGCTTTGAAAAACCGCATAGTGCATATGCTTCAAAACGCATGTAAACATATTTACGGAAATCTTGTTAGCGCACAGGTCATTTGTGTTTCACAGTACCCCAGGAAATTACACAAAGTGAAATGAAAATGCGCACAGATGGCAACCGCCTACTTACAACTGCAGCATGTAGGAAGTGTCCCCTTTTTGGTGACTGTACATGTAGCTACTTTTGTTGTTATTTCCTGATTCATTTTGAAGGTACTGCATGTGATCATGCGGAGGCCATGAATCAAACACAGCAGTGTCTCCCACTAGCCATGCAGGCTAAGCAGTACTTCAGCATTTTGATCTGCAACTAATCATCTCAACACACTCCTTTAGTTCATGTTTGAATTTGTTTGATAGAAGTTTATTATTCCTTCTGTAAAATGTAAATACTCACACACTGTGAGGAAATTATTTCACACGCACAGCCGAGCATAGACGATTACATATTATGGAATCCGCATGTATTATCTTGCCGTGTAAACCACACAGCTTTGAAAAGTGAGCGTGCAGCTTAGACTGGCCTTAGAAGCCCAACCACCACTGGGAGATCAGGTGGCTCAATAATGTCTGCTCTGTCAATGTTTGCCTGCAGCACAGCGTATTATTCCTAAAAATGAGCTGCTTTCTCTGCAGCTGCCTGTCACAGAGCCCATTTGGTTTGGGCGCCTGCAAGAAGAGGCATACGAGAAATAAAAAGAATGCTCAGAGGAACAGGGTCACTCTCACACTGTGGAGAGAGAGAGAGAGAGAGAGAGAGAGAGAGAGAGAGAGAGAGA
>JAGFZM010000175.1:1401262-1419204 GCA_017657215.1 Limnothrissa miodon | reverse complement strand
TGGGACAATAAGGATGAGATGGCTGAAGAGGGTGATGGAACAGAACTGTACCAAATTTAAATGCTTGGTTGGTATTTGCTCAACCTTAACAAATGTTACTGGTCAAGACTGGGATGAATGCAAATATTCATTATTGACTCCATGATACCATTTAGCCTCTTTTATTGGACTCTGTTTTTAAATGTCAAGACAGTCAAAGGGTTATAACCCACAGGCAAACACAAGCTACAAAAAACAGCCAGACATGACGAAGTGAGCGTGAGGAGCCTTACCCCGCCATGACGATGAAAAAGTCCAGTCGATTCCAAGTATCGCCAAGGTAGCAGCGGCGGCCAAAGATCCCCAGAGCCACCATCTTCACCACCATCTCAAGGGCAAAAAAGATGTATATGAAGGCATCAAAGGCCTGGAGTAGAAAGACAGATAAGTGACAAGAAGAGAAGAGAAGCGTGAAAGGAGGAAGCCGAAACATAAGAATATTGGCATATTTGAAATTGTCTCAGTAACATTTGATAATCATTATTCTGTGGCTTCTTGTGATGTTTGTAGATGGCCCGGTGTCATGTGTTCATCTGATTCAGGCATGGCACATCAGTCGTTTGACTGGGGCCTTGTAGCTTGTTGATGTAATGCTGCAGACAGAGCTAAAGGAAACACAGATAAAGTTGACCGCACGCACCAGAGACTCGGCGTATCATTTCTATTTCGGGAGACGCATCGTGTACCATCACTCCCCCACTCTTCACTCATCTGTTTACTTGCCATTGTCACTTTTGTTCTTCCTCAAAAGCCTCACAAGAAGCCCAACGCTCTCTCTGTCTCACAAATACGCACACACACATCGTAAACCAGAGAGTCTCGGAGACTGACAGCATCTCTGATTGTTTTATCTCTAGCGACGATGGATTGCATGCGTGACAGCGGCTGTTTGTTTAGTGCATGCGAGTGGGCTTCTGTGAACTTTAATGAAGCCTTTAATTAGCTAATAACAATCGGAGTGACGGCTGATTGCAGCTGTCAAAGAGTTCCTGGGTGGGCTAATTAAGGAGGCAGTGCTATCCCACATTTGCAGTCAAGGTGAGGGGGAGTGTGTGTTCCAAGAGTGTGTGTCTGGGTCTGTGTGTGTGTGTGAGCTGTCAGGTCGACAACAAGCGCAATGGCCGCCATCGCCAGTTAATTGAGCCATTTTTGCTGTGCTCGAAAATGAAGCCTATGGGAGAAACTGTGTCTTTTTATTTATTTATTTTGTTATGGTGTTATGTTCTCAGCACTAATTGTGGTAATTAGAGAATGTGACGGTAGAGCTGTAAAATAACATGTTGGCACACACACAAAAGCTAGGCCTTTCTGCATTCAGTATTTCCAGGGTGATGAAGTATAGGGTAATGTCCAACCCTGATGGGTGTGGGGATAAACCTGCAGCTACTGTAGCCTTCGTGGCTACAGTCTGCAGCTTATATTAGGAACCACAGGTAGTTGGGACAGTGGGGCACTCTTATTTCAGTGGTGCTGTGAAGTCTGGGTGGTGTTTTGGAGGCACTCTTTAAATACAAATAGTGCTGCACATCTTGGGCATTTAAAGAAGGGAAGGCTGAGGCAAGGATGAGAGCCGGCAATTTCTCCATCAGTCCATGTAGAACTGTACAAATTTCCCGGTCTATTGTGTGAGGATTTCTTTTGAGTGCAAATGGCTCCAATTACGATGTTAAGTGAATTTGACATTTTTAAACCAATCCATTTTGCACTAAGTGGCACCGTGGGTTAAGAGAGAAAGGCAGAAGGCGTGACAGGCAGCCATGACAGGCAGCCATGTCTGATGCGCATACTATCACACCGTGGTCATGGCCAAGTCATGCCTGAGCACTCAGGGAAAGACTCAGTGTCTTTCCACTTCCTCTTTCGCATATCTAGTGTAAGCTTGCATGCAAATCAGTCACACAAGTGGATGCAGCACAGGTGTGCTACAGTACACACACACACACACACACATGCACACAGACACAACTACACACACAGAGACAAGTCAAACTTAAGTAAGGTTGAGGTAAGAACAACCGAGTGAGAGAGAAGGAGTCTGAAAGAGAGAGAGAGAGAGAGCAAGGATGAAAAGATATCTGTCAGTCACGCTGTGCACACTCACCCTCCACTAGCCCCCTCCAAAAAAGAGAAGAAATCAGCAAAGGAAATGAATGTACATCAGGCAGCCAGCCTCCGTGTTTGATTCATCAGGGTACACGTTCCTCGCTCTCCTCCTTTCTTTATTTATTTACGTCTAGTCAGATGAGGGAACTATATTTAACCTTGAGCACATTTACTCACACCAACCACGATGACTCACCGAGACAGAAGGAAAGAGGGAGAGAGAGAACAAATAAATGACAGAGAGATAAAGAGAGGGGTGGCGGCCATTCAAAATATATTTTTTTCTCTCTTTTCTTCTTCTTTCATTTGTCTGTTTCTCAGTCGGTCCAGGCTGTGCTAGGGCGAGACTCAGCGGTTTAAGAAGCGCCTGACTCACGTTAGCTAACGCCGGCCCAGGGGCTACCGCTGTCTGGGGTACCAGGCCCACTGACCCGAGCTCCATCCACATCCCTGATTTAGCAGCTGCCACTGTTACTGCAGGCTCACCCACCTGCTGGAACATCTCTTAGCATCTGGGTTATGGGGACAGGAATGTGCATGGGCAAGGTGGGGGGTGTTCTAAAGGGAGCCATAAGGCTGATTCATGGTTCTGCATTGACTTGCTGCAAAGAGAACTATGCAACCTTGTCGCTATCATTTTCCTGTTGTGTTTCTGCTAGTATTCACCGTTACAGTGCTAGACAGCGCAGTGTCTTTCTGCCTTCAAGTGTATCCATCTTTGTATGGCACCCTGCACACAGGGGCACTATCTACATGTACCTATCCACTATGCGGTTAAGCTTAAGGAATTTCTTTGTGATGCTTTGATTTTTGTTAATATCACTAATATCACTGATTTTTATTAATCACTCAAAAGAGACAACAACTCGCTCAGAAATAGGCAGTCAGTTCATGTTCTGTTAAAGGTCTCATTCCATCGTATTTTTATTAATTTTGTGGTGGTCTCTTGTCTAAAATAATGTCATGAGAGTTGGTTTCGACAAAAATATGCTGTGGTTGTCTTGTTTCAAGCTATTTTAGTTAGGTGAAAACGAGTGCAGGGATAGTTCGAGAGGATTCTTATGAATATTAATGATATGCACACGTATCGCCTCTGATTGGCTAACAGCACTGTGACGCTCCCTCTAGTGGGTCTGTCTGCAGGCAGCCTAATAATGTTTTCTTGAGGGCGAGCTAACTGCATAGCTAATGTTCAAAGTGACGTAGGCTTACACGGCTTTTCCGATTCGCTCGTTTTTCCCGGCTGTTTTCTATCGCAGGCGAATACAGACTACAGGGGTAGGAGAGCATTTTGAAGTTGAGCATGCAAGTGCAACTTGGGCTGACCTATGTCAATGTAAAAAAATCAAGTATTAAACAGTTTATTTTGGAAGGAGACCTTTAACAGGCTGATGTCAGATGACAGCATGCAAACAAATACAATTTTAAAAACATTGTTGGAACAGGCACAGAACAATAAAATATATTGCTGCTAACTTCAAACTGGTGTCTTTAATGATTTACAAATTCAACATGTTAACAGACATGATTTTTCTGTAGTTTCTATTTTTTCTTGTAGTTGATGGTATTCCAGAAATAGTATTTCGACCTCTGTGAGTCCGCTTTGAAACTTTTGTTTCAGCCGAGATAGTACCATTTAAGTGGCTACAACCACGACCTGTGTGTCAAAGCCCAAGGGGGTGCAGCAAGTGCATAGAAACCAGTCTGATTTCAGATGAAGCTGCTGCCACACTAATAGGCTTCTAATGCTTTTGGGCCAAATTATTATTTAGTCAATTCTTAATAATCAACAAAGCAATTGCTCAGTCTTAATCACGTGCAGTCAAACCTAGCTTCATGTGTTTGCTCACACACACACACACACACACACACACACACACACACACACACGTTTTACACTTGCTTCAGAGAAAATGTATCCATGAGGGAACAGTGTGTGTGAAAGGGCCTGACACCGCATATCAAGCCTGGACCTACAGGGTTATAGCACCTGGGGGAGCGCAAAGGCTAACAACAGGTAGCTGTATACATTTCAACAGTCACCCCCCTCCTATTATATTTAATACATTCTCCCCTCTCTCTCTTTCTCTTTTTTTTCTATTATGCACTTTGTCTATCCCTCGTTCCTTCTATCTCGCTTGCATAGCACTTTCTGTGTGCCTTCCCCCACCCCCATTGCACTGTCAGTCTAGCATATATGGGCATCGATGGTTCCTGCAGGGTCTACGTGGGTGGATAATGGGGTGTGAGTGTTGGGGATCCCCACGGATAATTAGAGAAGTTTTATGTGAGGGCTGTGAGAGGGGAGAAGGAAAAAAAGAGCGAGAGAGAGAGAGAGGCCGTAAAAAGGCCATCCTTCCGCCTGTCAAGAGAGTCCCCCCAGTGTCTGCCCGCAGAACCTGTGGTGGGAGAGAGCCTCATTAACGACAGAGGAGAGGGAGAGAGAGAGAGAGAGAGAGAGAAAAAAAAGAGAGTGGGAGAGAGGGGAAAAAAGTGAGACTTAGGCTTAAGATAGAGGTGAGAAAAGAGAAGAAAGCGTCAACTGAGAGACACATTAGTGAGGGAAAGAGATTCCCAAGAGAGATATGAACAGACTGAGAAAGACAAATAGGCAGACAGAGGGAAGAGACAGATAGATGGACACTCAGGGATGGACACTGTGTGTGTGTGTGTGTGTGTGCATCATCACACACCTGTAGAACCTGGCATCGGTCGGAGGTGCAGTCGATGTTCTCACAGGGCTGGTACATGCCGAGCGTGACACAGTTGAGCAGGATGACCATGATGCTGATTCGCTCGAACCATGTGATAGACGTGGGAGTTAAGGCCAACACACAATACAAGGCATTCAAGGCATTACATAATATGCACTAGGCATTCTGTCATTTTACACACAACTATGGTTTGCACATTAAGGGCACATATTTACTGAGTTCCAGTTTTCTTCTTTTTTGTATCCAGCGTTTCATTGAACAACCCCCCCCCCCCCCACACACACTTACACACACCACACATCCACGCTCACTCTTTTCTTTTGAAGTCTATGTCTCGCTCCTCCTGTCCTTTTGCCTCAGATCTTCTCTCCTCCTCTCTCCTTCCATTGCCCTCTCCTTGACCGCACTCCTCTGTTCCCTGCCCTCTGTCCATGCTAAAGCTTCATCCCCAGGAGGTGCACTGGGATTTACATTTACATTTATGCATTTAGCAGACGCTTTTATCCAAAGCGACTTACAAAACGAGGATAACAATCAAGCTACATAGCAGAAACCTTAAGGAGCATAGTGCTAGGGGATAGTGCTTCAGTTCATTTTAGTGCTAGGATAGAAGATGTTCTCTGAATAGCTGGGTCTTTAAGAGCTTTTTGAAGGCCTCCAGAGATGGCCCTGTTCTGATTGTTTTTGGTAGGTCATTCCACCAGCGTGGGACGACACATGAGAAGAGTCTGGATTGCCTTGGGCAAGGTGCTGGGACTGCCAGTCGACAGTCATTGGAGGACCGGAGTTGTCGGGGGGGTAGCCTGGGATTGGGCCTGGGATTGGGCCTGGGACTGAGCCTGCACTGTGGCTTTTATACTGATATCGCTAGTGGAGTTAGCATTGTACGCTAGCCTCTAAGCAACATGAATCCACATGAACACCCTGTGGCACCGGCGATCGGCGACTGACTGGCGTGGTTAATTTGGGAGTCAACAATAACACACTCCACCGGAAACAGCCCCTCCAGCCACAAGGGGCATGAGGCGAAGAGGGGGGTGGGGGGCTGATTTATGGACCATTAATTCCATCCTATCCTGTCTTTTGTGCCCCCCGGGACGATGAGCCCGCAGGAGTAGGCGATGGCGCGATAGAACACAGAGGTATTAATGCCTCCATGGCCACACTTTGAACCCGCCTGTATGATCTTCTAAAGAGGCTTTTAGCTTTTTTCATCCTTTAATCACTTTAACAGAGAGAGATACAGACGCACACACAGAGAGAGAAGGAGAGAGAGAGAGAGAGAGAGAGAGAGAGAGAGAGAGATAGAAATGATGATGATGAATAAGAGAAGAATGCACCCCGGGCCCACACCTGCAGCAGTAGAAGTAGTGAAGGCACCATCTTCTTCTGCGGCTCACTCTCTCTCTCTTTTTTTCAGGATTTCTCTCTCCCTCAGTTTTCTTTCTCCAAGGAGAGTGAAAGGACCCCCGACAGCATCCGGATCACTTGCTACTGAGAGGGCCAGCTTGCGGAAACAAGACAGGCGAATGACAAACCGACAACAGGAAAAGAAAACAAGCTAAAAGCCGGAGAGAAGGAAAAAAAAGATCAGTTAAGTGACATTAAATAGCAATGGGTGGCTGGAATTGATCTCCCATGATCCCTGGGGCAGAGGTTGGGGTGCTGCAATGGGAGTGGGGGAGAGAAGAACAGATGGAGAGAGAAAGAGAGTAAGATGGAAAGAGAGAGAGATGGAGGTAGGCGCAGCCGTGACATTAGTGGTGCCTGAAGGGCAGCGGAACTGTTCATTTCTCAGCTATGCTTCAGCACCAGCTCAGCCTTATTAGGCGAGACGCAAGCGAGAATTTGTGTGTGTGTGTGTGTTTGTTTGTGTGTGTGTGAGTGAGTGTGTGTGTGAATGTGTTGTTATGTGTACAGAATACTTGCACATATATTTATATTCCTTCTCCTCACTACAAATACTATAGTACAAACACAACACATAAACATATAGATTAGCACAAACACATATAGATGATCATGACGATCAAATCCATGCACATAGATTGTGTGCTGTGCTTTAGAGTGAAATAAGAATCAGGCAATTGGAGGCATCACAAGACTCATGAAGAAAGTTGAAAACAAAAAGACAACACCTTTCTACCAACCCCTCTCCCCTGCCTCTCTCTCTGTCCCTCTCTCATTCTCTCTGGGGGCTCATTTGAGAGAGAAGCGCTGTGGGCCATCCGGGGTAGGCTTTTATCCGCCTGGGTAAAAATAAACAAGCCATCGAATAATGCACAGACAGGCCTCCCGAGGCCCCCCACGTTGGGAATCAGGCAAACCAGCGGGTTACCCAAAGCACTGCGGTTTGGGTGTGGGGGGGCCCGTCAAATAGAGACGCAGGAGCTGACACCGCTACCACCCAACAGAGTGACAGAGCATAGGGAGAAACCAAACCTCAGGCTAGTCTGTCCTTAGGAGGTGAGCGGAATCTTGAAAGCTAACCGTATACATCTGAGATGATAACCCACTGGCTGGAATGGTGTCACGGTGGCTACGTCTGTAAATGTAAATATCCTTTCTTACACTTTAAGCGGCATGATAGCAAGTGACACTGGCACTCTGGAGATTTCAGTGGGCTGAACAAGTGCTACAAGTCTTGTGGTTTTAAATCCAGGCATGTGCTGAGCTAAGTCACACTGGACAATGCAGCGAATGGTAAGAAGTATAGCTTGGTTTTGTTCCTCACAATACAATACTTGCTTTTCAGGTGTACTCTATGTGCCATCAGAGCACACCACATTTGTATGTTGTGTATAAGCTAGACACCTTATTTTTTCTTCTGGCTAAATAAAATAAATAATCAAAGTCAGTCAATCAATCCATAAAATCAATCAATCAATCAATCAATAATTCTATCATTGTATCAATCTATAGATGAAAGGGGCAGCTCAAATTGATTTATTATTGGAACCAGAAGGCCCTGTCGAACAAACTTTGTGCCTCCTGAAAGGAGAAGTCTGTGTGTGTATGTGTTTGTGTGTATGTGCACACACCATGTTAGACTCTACAATATGACCTCAGTAGGGCATGATGAAGAGCTAGCTGCAATCAATCACTCTATCATCCAGCCAGTCAGTCTGGCACAACACACATAAACACACAAGCGCACACACACATGCACACGCACATCCACAAATGAACACACACACACAGCTCAGAACCGCGGAGTAGAACACCTCAATCGAAGGTGTGCACCTTCTCCCATGACTACGTATAGAGAGAAGGAAGCCACTCAGCAGAGAGAGGGAAAGAGAGAAAGAAAGAGAGGAGGCAATGAGGAGAGGTGGAGGAGGCATGTGGTTATTTTCGCTCATCCAATTCCATCATCCCCCAGAGGTTGTTAGCAATGAGGCCACAGTGTGCAGTCCCTTGTGGGTCAAAATGCAAACACACACACACACACAACGTATTACTACTGCAGGAACTCATGGGCTATTTTAAGGGGACTGGCACCTCTGCGCATGTCCCAAGACTTGTTCCTATTGGACCTTTTTCAGAGCTGTTTGCAGAATAGCCCTTACAGCGATGGTGAAGCTTATTTGTGGCATGTGGACTGACTGGAGGACAATATCCAATTTATCTGCACATTCAAAAATGCAAATTTAGAAAGTTAAAGACCTCTAAAAGAACAAAATAATTTTGTTAAATTAAAGTAAGAGAGAAAGAAGATCAGGTACTTCCTACATAACTGTAGAAGGAACAAAACTGACTATAAGAGGGCCATTCTTAGATTTGTAGATTTTGAGCTTTGAAAAATGAAATATCCTATAAATAAATAAATATTTTTAATTAATTTTTGAAAAGTTATAAGTTGACACTTTTATCCAAAGAGACATGGTGATATTAGTATGATAATACTGCTGAACCATCTCGCCAGAGTTTTGTTACCTTATAAATGGTCTGAATTGATGTTTGTGAAAAGCACCAGACAGGGTAGTGTGGTGACATGTAGAAATGAAACTCTGCTGTTTTCTTTGCTGACACAATGAACCATCTCTGGCCAACATACAGCTGATACTGTACACTAACCACACACACACACATACACGCACACACACAAGAAGCAAAGTTTTAAAACAGCAAAAGAGGATTATGACAGAGTCTACTCACAAGAGAATATACAAACACACACACACACAGACAACATAACAAGCAGTGTTGCAATAGCAGGCAGGGCTGGTATTAGGGGAGGTGTTGAGCTCAGGCTGGCAGCCTGAATTGGCTAGACTGCTGAACCATGTCAACACTTCCTGACCACAACCCACCAGGCTTCTGCCATCTCTCTCTCTCTCTCTCTCTCTCTCTCTCTCTCTCTCTCTCTCTCCTTGCTTTGAATCCTGTCACATAACAAACAGAATGCCAAAACAAAATAAACAGAATATCTCTGTCTATATGTTTTTCCTTCAGTGACCCTTAATTAGCCTTTAATATTTTTCCCACCCTGGATGAAGAGAAAAATTCCCCTATGGCTTGCTGGTTTCTCTCTCGCACGCACGCTCACACCCACACACACTCTTACGCTCACACACACACACACACACACTATCAGAGAGCACAGAGTGAGCTTGACAGGGCCTTCTGGTTATTCTCACCTCGCTGGACCTCCAAAGTCATTTCACAGTAGACCTGCTGGGGATGTTAGCACCACTGAGCTAAGGGCTATTAGAGGCACTGCTGAGTTTGTGTGTGTGTGTGTGTGTGTGTGTGTGTCAGACAGAGCGAGTTGATTGGTTGGCTAACTGCCGTTTCAATTTGCTTTAGCATTCCTGCGCCCTGTGGGCTATTGGGCCTGGGCCGACTGTGCTTCTGCAGCAGCATGAAAACGTTTCTCCCCGATGTCGATCGGCCTGTCATCCAACAATGGCAACATACAACACATCAGCACGCAGGGACAGGCCTTCAGTCAGAGAACCTAAAGTGCTCCTCACACATTGATTTTAATGGGAGAGCCACAAAGCGAAAAGAGCCCTTGTGATTTTCTTTACTTCTTTAACTGTTCCTGCTTTTCCTCATTTCACGTCTTTTCCTTTGCAATTCTTCTACAAGAGATTTGCTTTCTGGGCCATTTTGTGCACACCAGCTGCTACGTGCTTCCCAGTAGACTAGTAGGACATGTCTTCTCACTCAGCACACACACACACACACGTGTAACTCAAACCCGCGAGTGACCCAGAGGCTATCAAAGTCAAGGCGCAGCAAAGGCACGGCAAGGAGACGCGCGGCCGGACGGGGATCAGGGGGGAAGTGAAGCCCCTCCTCAGTCAACCCCCTCCTGCGCGTGACACATCACACGCCGGCACGCCACCGCCGTGGAGGTCCCGCGTACAGCAGGCTGAACATGTCACAGAGGGACACGGGGTTGTATAGTGCATGGACGACTCGTCCAGCGCACGACCGTCTCTACTCCGCAACATCACCTAACACAAAGGGCCACGACAGGAGGCTGAGAGCTATCCTCATTGGACAAGTGATGTGTCAATCAAATGGGACGAAGGGGAAATGGCCAGTGACGTACACTGATGTGTTCCATCTGAAGGCACAGTGAACTTTTTACCTCTTTAAAGGGTCTTACCTAGCTGTCTGTGACTATTAATGTCTCAGTCAGTTTTTCTCCTTTCTGTGCCGGGTTCACTTTTCTCTTTCCCTGTGTTTGTCTTTCACTCTCTTGCGCTCTCACCTTTTCACCTCTGTCTATATGTCAGAGAATCTTTCCTCCCCTGCACAGCAGCACCCAGTGTCTCTCTCTCTTCATCTGTCTCTTTCTTTTCAGCCCTCTCTCCATCTTCACCCCATCCCCCACCCCACCCTTCTTTTTCTCTGTTGTCCTCTCTCTGTGAGGTTAATGCAGCTCTTAGTGGTCCATTCCTCACGGTTGGGGCCCGCTGGCCGAGTCTTGATTAAATACCCCTGCTCTCCACGCCTTCAGTAAATGAGCTGGCAGGCAGGAAGCCAAAGCGCTCTCTCTCTCTCTCTCTCTCTTCCTCCTTTCAAACTTTTATGTCTCCCTCTCTCAATATTCTTTTCTATCCAGACCCCTCCTCCAACCCCCTTTCCCCTCTTTGCTCTGTTCATTTCTTCCCTCTTTCACTAATTAATTCTTTCCCCACTTGTCTCACTCCTTCTCATGTTGAACTGGACATCTTTTCTATGCATATTTTTTTTCAAATGAAAATGTATGCATGCTCTGTGCAAAAAGCCTTCCATTACTACAAACCGGATTCCAAAAAAGTTGGGACACTAAACAAATTGTGAATAAAAACTGAATGCAATGATGTGGAGATTGTCAATATTTTATTTGTAATAAAACGTAGATGACATCAAAAGTTTAATCCGAGTAAATGTATCGTTGTAAAAGAAAAATATGTTGATTCAAAATTTCACGGTGTCAACAAATCCCCAAAAAGTTGGGACAAGTAGCAATAAGAGGCTGGAAAAAGTAAATCTAAGTCTCTAAACAATCTCTGTGCATAAGGGTAAAGGCCGTAAAACCATACTGGATGCCCGTGATCTCCGGGCCCTTAAACGACACTGCACCACAAACAGGAAGGCTACTGTAAAGGAAATCACAGAATAGGCTCAGGAATACTTCTAGAAACCATTGTCAGTGAACCCTCAGGCAACGCTCAGGCGTTTTTCACTGGGCCAGGGATCATTTAAAATGGAGTGTGGCAAAATGGAAGACTGTTCTGTGGTCAGACGAGTCACGATTCGAAGTTCTTTTTGGAAATCTGGGACCCTATGTCATCCGGACCAAAGAGGACAAGGACAACCCAAGTTATCAACTCTCAGTTCAGAAGCCTGCATCTCTGATGGTATGGGGTTGCATGAGTGCGTGTGGCATGGGCAGCTTGCATGTCTGGAAAGGCACCATCAATGCAGAAAAATATATTCAGGTTCTAGAACAACATATGCTCCCATCCAGACGTCATCTCTTTCAGGGAAGACCGTGCATTTTTCAACAAAATAATGCCAGACCACATTCTGCAACATCATGGCTGCGTAGAAGGATCCGGGTACTGAAATGGCCAGTCTGCAGTCCAGATCTTTCACCTATACAGAACATTTGGCGCATCATAAAGAGGAATTTGCGACAAAAAAGGCCCAAGACGATTGAACAGTTAGAGGCCTGTATTACACAAGAATGGGAGAGCATTCCTATTTCTAAACTTGAGAAACTGGTCTCCTCGGTCCCCAGACGTCTGTTGAGTGTTGTAAGAAGGGGAGATGCCACACAGTGGTGAAAATGGCCTTGTCCCAACTTTTTGGGGATTTGTTGACACCATATTTTGAATTAACATATTTTTCCCTTAACATGATACATTTTCTCAGTTTAAACTTTTGTTCTGTGATTTATGTTCTATTCTGAATAAAATATTAGAAGTTGGCACCTCCACATCATTGCATTCAGTTTTTATTTATTTCAGCATTATTAGTTTTGATTTGTATAGTGTCCCAACTTTTTTGGAATCCGGTTTGTGTATATACCCAGGCTCTCTCCTTTCTCACTATCTCTCTCTCACTCTTATTGGCTTTTATCCCTCTCATTGCACTAATCCTTCCCACTCCAATCGAACACGGGAGCACAATCTTCTGTGACTTAATGCCATTTCTGCCTCCTGTATGAAGGGTTCTGGCACAAGTTCATGAACACGTGTCCCTTATTGAGAGGCACTGCTGTGGGGTATTACTGCAAGAAAGTGCTAACAGCGGTTGCCATTTTAGGGCTAAGCTGGACAGCCGAGAGAGAGAGAGAGAGAGAGACTGTTAACTCCCAGGACAAAATGGTGATGAGAGCCTGGAAGTGAGACCTGCCGCAGCTAAAAATACTTTTCATTACCAGTTGGGTAAAAACAGCCTTAGTGTGACCCTATGCAAACAGATGAAACCGAGCCAAAATGGCTGCCGCGTGGTGAATGGTCAGTGTCTACGGGTGCCTTCCAGCACCAGGCCACACGGGCCCTTTCTTTCACTAATCTCCATCCATCTTCTGTGACACTTCCTCTGTCTTTCTCTCTCTCTGCTCCTTTCCTTCCAGCTTCTCATTAGTCTTTTCTTCCCTTGCTAGAAACTGAGCTCTAGCTGTCTGACCTGCAGACCTGGGTCAAGCACACTGGTTCATAGCCCCTGCTTGTGCACACACACACACACACACACACACACCACACACACACACATAAACACAAACGTATACATACGCACATACTGTAAACACACACACACACACACACACACACACACAAAAACACATCTTTCAGGACTGCAGCTTAGGTGACAGATGGGATAGCAAGCCAGGGCTGTGAGTGGGTGGTTGTTCCCTGCTTGAGGTCACACTTGAGGACCACACAGTGGCCCTGCAGGCCTTATTTGTCTAGTAGAGTTACTGCTACACATTCACCCCTACACACACACACACACACACACACGCACACACACACACGCACAAACACACACACACACAGTAAGAGTAATGCCTCCTGTCAAATGAATACCAACACACATAACACACAACACAGCAAGTGGTCAGTGCAGGTTCATCATCCGTTTCAGTTTCAAAACTGCCTTATCTACCTTGCTTTTAAAAAACTATTTCTTGCAACACACAAGAGGATATAATAATTTATAACTTATACAAAAGAACGCAAACACCTGCATGAATACTATACTTCTCTGTTAGCTCACATATACTAACAAACAATAATTTACCTTCAAATAAAAAAAGCTAGCGCATGCATGAATTATGAATATTCCTCGGTTGGCAAACAAACGCTCAAAAAAGCATTTCCAAATGACTAGAGGGCGACTGAGAACTGCAGCCACTCTTTCAAATAAGCACTTTCCTTCTCGCTTCAACCCCTAAAGCATGCATACGGTGCTCTGTAACATGAAAACATACACATATTTTTCCAGAAGTGCTAAGGCTGGGCATACACTGTGAGATTTTTTCAATCGCGTCATTCAGCTCCTGCTCAAACTGTACGACTGAATCGCAGGGGTTAAAAGTTCGTAGCTTACGATTCATGTTCTCACACTATACAATCCAATTCTCTGATGCAACCTGACTGCTCACATTGTGCGTCCTATACACGACACTCGGGGCTCTTCTGAACAGAAGAAGAACACGGAGATTGACTATGCTCACCAAGAACAAACGCGCTGCCTTGGCAATTTGTTCCATTCTATGCGCAGGCACTCACTAAAAAAATGAAAAAAGGCAACGTGTATGGCCGAGATGTGTATACAGTGAGACCTGGAGATAAGCAGCAAGAGTATTGGAGTCAGAACATATGAATTATTTTCCTAGGCATTTGCAGGTTATGACTTCATGCCACAGTTCAACCAGTTGTGCCTCTATCGCCTGGGTGTTGCCATGCTGTCCGACTTTTTAATTTAACTTTTGTTTTTGCACATGCTGTGGGATGGATTGGATTGCGCTAAATCGGCTCATAGCATTGCTTCAACAGTGCAATGCCCTCACGACGGACGACCAGAAATTCAAACATGTTTCAGATTTCTGATTGGGAGCTGGTCGTGAGGTGTTAATCGCTTCTCATTGCCCCCCATGTATACTACACGACGCACGACACACGATGAAAACAAAACTCGGGCCGATCCCAAAAATAGTCGCACGACTGAAAAATCGTGGCAAAATGGCCCAAAAATCACACAGTGTATGTCCAGCTTAAGCTACTGTTTAAGTTGAAGTGCTTTAAGTTTGTGCTGGCCTCAGCGCATAAGCTTCAGCTTCTCTTAATCCTCAGAAAACTCTTCCGGGGAATCATTGTCCCGTTTATCGTGGTCCCACACACGTCTCTTTCCCACATTACGACAACTCCACAACTTTAGCCAAAGATAGTGTTTCTAATGATGGAAGTGATTGTTGATGGAAGTGAACATAAGTTACACAAAATAAGGGTAATCACAAATAAAAGTGCAGTTTTGCAAGCTATTGGTATGAATGCAAAAGCGTTCAAGCCTGAAAGAGGTGAGGGGAGAAGAGGAGTGAGAGGAGAGGAGGAGAAGAGATGAGAGGAGAAGGAAAGAGCGCGTGTAGAGGTGAGAAGAGGATGAAATTAACTCATGAACACAACTCCTCCACAATCGCAGTCAAGGTGAGAGGTCTTCTCCAAACAATGCCGTAATGAAAGAGAACAACTAAAAGTCTATTTGGTCTCCAGAACAACATGGCCGCTCTGCTCGGGTGTCACAGCTACGAGGCAGCATCTGCTCCTAAGGGAGACTACAGGCTCACAGGACTGAGTAACACCTTTTAATGACAGTTTCAATGAGTAACAAATTATAGTTTCAATAATTATTTGGGATCCTATAATACTATAGCTCATAAAATGAACAGCAGTGTATCGTGTTACTGTTTATCTCCATTTAAGGGGAAACCCAATGTGAATCAATCAGTGCCAATTCCCATTGGTCAAGGGTCACCAAGTGCTGTCAGTAGGGAAAAACATCCTGAAAATGTAATAAACAAACATTATAGCAAACTGAATGGGGCATAGTAAAATTAAACTGAAAGTGAGTTTCTGGCCCCCATGTTGATTCAGTGGATTCAAGATATGAATTGAGTTTCTCCTTTAAGGTTGACCTTGAATTTATTGCATCATTATCACAAAGAAAAAGTAGGAAACATAAGACAATGATGCAGGAGGGACTGGAGAAAGAGGGAAAAAGAGAAAAGAAGACAACAACAAGGTAAAGAGTAAAAGAGAAAAGATGAAAGAGAAGGACAAAGTAGAGCTGAGTAGAAGACTGTGAGAGACTCTTTTGAGAAAGCAACTAGAATCTCAGTCTCAGGAGTCAACTTGTGGTCTTGGTCTGCATCACTAACACAACAGCACCTGTTCCTGAAGGGAACTCCAACACGTCAATACAGATCTGGCAGGTGCACAACTGCACCCTTCAGCTATGTGATGGACTCTACTCAACTCTCTGTTCCCTAATCATTAAGCATGTTTTTGCGTTAAAGCCATGCGCTCTAGCACATGCATTGGGGCTATGCTGCTGTATTTAAGGCCCACTAAGCAACATTTTTCAGCTAATTAATCCGTTTCATACTGTTTAGGATGCTAACATGAGTTATTACACGCCGAACGAATGGTGTAGAATGGCCTACAACGGTAGATACAACATTTGCAATGTTCAACAGCAGCGGCCCGCCTCCAATAGAATGCAGTGCAATCCAATGCAATACAGCGGTCTTTAGAGGGAGCTTGTGAGAGAAAAAAACAGAATGTTGCTTAGCCCTGCTTTAAGGGAGATCTGGCAGATTTCACATTCAAACATGTGCTGTACCTACACATACAATTACACACACTCAGACAGATAAACACATGCAAGTCTGGAGGGGACCCCTGGAGTGTTAGTGAATGTGTACAATGCACAATGAGCTTGCAGTATTAAAAACAAAATCCCATGCTGCGCCAAGGTCTTTGTGCATGGGAGAGTCAATAAATGCACCGTACCAAAGACACTCGCTGCGTAATCCAAGCAAGAAATGACTAACTTAATTCCACTTTGGAGCTCAGCAAACGAAAAAAGGACACACACACACACACACATTTTACATTAGTAGAATAGAAATATTTGCTTGAGAGAAAAGAAAGGATAAAGCAAAATGCCTTGAAAAAGTCATGAGTGAAAAACAGATAGAGAGGGAGACAGAGAGAGAGAGAGAGAAGGAGTGAGAGAGAGAGTGCAGGGAAGAGAGAGAGAGTGAGATAGAGAGAGAGAGAGGAGTGAGAGAGAGAGTGCAGGGAAGCGAAAGAGAGAGAGACATAGAGAGGCAGTCTCTCTCTGTGACTGCATTAGACCCCGTGAATTTCACTAGACAAGCCAGGCCCTGTTGCCACAGCAACGGGATCAGGCGAGGTGGCTCCTCAGAGACAAAACTAAACGCAGTGGCGTCTCCGAGTGAGTGCAACGCCATGTGAGGCGCCACCGACACATTAGTGCTTCTGAGAGAGTGCAGCTGTGAGCAAGGGACACAGAAGAGGGAGGGAGGGAGAGAAGGAAGGAGAGACAGAGAGAGAGAGAGGAAAGTGTGTGCATGTGTGCATGTAAGTACAGTATAAGTGTATGTGTGCGTGTGTGTGTGCGCATAATTTACACCAAAACCCTGGGTGCCTATGCCTAATTGATTCCCTCATGTTGGACGGCGGGCACAGTTTCAGAGGAGCACAGGAAATGTTGATGTGACATCACAGAGGGAAACGGTGCTAGCGACAATACATATCGGAAACTGACCACCACCGACAACAAACACACACGCCACGTCTCACGAAACAGACACTCACACACGCTCACAACGACACACAATCACACACTCAGTCATGCAAAAATGCACACGCACGCACACACACTCTCTCTCTCTCTTACACACACACACACAAACACACACACCTCATCTAGAGCTGTTTTCCACCATCTCTTTAAACACCTCAGCCTCAGCCAGCTGTGTGCAAATGGCTACTTCAATCAACCGAAAAGGCCTCTTTGATCCATTGATCATCTGAGGCCCATTTTATCTGCAGGTATCACAGTATTCATCCTGCTGTTTTGATCCGCACCGCTCCACTCTCTCGGCCTGCATGCACAGCCCAACTCTCGGTTACAAGCAAGAGAGGGGGAAGGAGGAGGAGGAGGAGGAGGAGGAGGCATTAGAGCACTCTACTCTCCCTTCAACACTGGTGCTAGATATGATGTACTATGGTATTCAGCATTCAGCACGAATGTGTGTGTGTGTGTGTGTGCGCGTGTGTATGTGCATGCGCATGCGTGCGTGTGTGTGTGTGTTTGAAAGAGAGCAGAACAAACAGAAAATAGTAGATAGAAAACAAGGCAGTTGAGACTGGAGACACTGAGAGACAAAGAGCCATGGTAATGGCGAGAAATAGGCAGCCATGAAAATTTAATGTGTGTGTATGAGTGTATTGTATGCCCGTGTGTGTGTGTGTGTGTGAGTGAGAGAGAGAGAGAGAGAGAAAGAGAGAGAGAGAGAGAGAGAGAGAGAGAGAGAGAGAGAGAGAG
>JAGFZM010000175.1:1365237-1397696 GCA_017657215.1 Limnothrissa miodon | reverse complement strand
ACACACACACACACACACACACACACACACACACACACACACTTACACACACACACATAGACACACAAGCAAACATACATACGGTACATACATTCATACACACACATCCATGACACGTACATATATGTCATTCACTCCAAATGGCGCCGTATGAATGGCAGCCAAGGTGATTCCACCATCTTGAATTTCCCCCTTGGGGATCAATAAAGTATCTATCTATCTATCTATCAAACACACACACACCCCCACACACACATACACACACATGGCACACACAGTACACATCAGGGCACATGGAATCTGTTCAGGCATGCAAGTAGGCACACTGTTGCTCGCAAGTGAATCCTCCGCCGTCAGACAGTGGGCAGACACGCACGCGACGATGCCCTCGCACATGTCTAACGCCCCCACCCAAGCACCGGGCGCTGTGCCGCCACAGGGGTGAGTGCAGGATTGGAGTGTGTGCCCTGGGTGGGTGCTCAGATCCTGCCTCGGGGCTAACAACACACGCAAACACACTAACACATAAACAGATACAAAATACATCAGGGCCTGGAGTACCACAGGCATGGTTCACTCTCCTGTTAAAGGTGCTCTCAGCGATGTGACACGTTTTTAGGACTAAAACATGTGTTGTTACATACAGCAAACATCTCCTCACAATCTGCTAGCTGCCTGTCCCCTGAACACAATGTAAAAAAAACGCGGTCTCTGTAGACAGCCCAGGCTCCACAAACGGCAACAAAAACACAGTGGGCAAACCTAGCATAACAAACGAAAACGAAATATAACAGTGTTCCAGCCAATAAACGACAAGAAGGAAATGCACGTTCATGAGTCTTTCAGGAAGCATGGGAGGGAGGGGGAGGAGTGAGCTATCCTCCGTTTTGTTTGACAATACTTGCTGTAAACCAGCATCGCTTAGAGCGCCTTTAACAAACACACACACACACACAGACACACACATAGATATACAAACAGGCAAAAAAAACACAAACACACATATGGATACACATACACACACAGACACGTGTATGATCACACTTACACAACACACACACACACACACACACACACACACACAAACCATCCCTCCCCCACTCTCTCTGTCTAAGTGGCTGGTTGTGGTGTGTGTCTAAGTGAGAGGCAGCAGGTGCGTGGCTGGTGACAGTGACTGACCCTTCCACCTGTGCTCACACTGCTGCTAAATACTGCTAAGTGCAAGGACACAAACAAAGGCTGTGAGGTCGCTAATGCTTTCACACATATATCCCACAGTCTCTCTCTCTCTCTCTCTCTCTCTCTCTCTCCCTCCCTCTCTCTCTCTCTCTCTCGCTGTCTGTTAACAGGTGCAACTGAGAAATGTCTAGTTTCTGAACAGGTCTAGCTGTCTTGAACCGTCTGCCACCTTTCTGATAAAAATGGAAAGTTAAAATTGACTGAAACTTAACAAATGCTTTTGAAGTCGGGGTGAGAAATGAAAAGGATCTCATCAATATCGAAACCATTGTTAATCCACCTCATCAGTTTTTATCAATTTTTCTTTTGATTTCTCTGAAAAGAATAGCAGAAGCAAAGTCTACACAGGTCATGCTGTGGTAAACAACGTGGTAAACTGTGTTGTCTATTTCAATGTCTGGCTTGTCTCATGTCAGCACTGACAGGAGGAACTGATAAGGTCAGAGGTGTATGATTCTAGTAGGCTGACTCATTAGACCCACAGCCATAATCAGAAGGGACCTGGACCTGCAATGGCAAACCCAGGTCTCTTTCCACATACTCAACACTGGAGCCCTCCTTGACAAACTAGGCCCTGGCCCGTGGGCACATGGCTGGCCAAGGGAAGAGGCTGCGAGTGCGTCAGTGAGGGCGTTTGGAGAGTGGGTCCCGCTCTTGATCTGTGACAAAGGCCACTGGCAGACTGCTGCTCCAATATTAATGCAGCTGCAGCACAGTGTAGAAGGGGAGGCAGGCAGGCAGGGAGCGAGGCTGGCGGAAAGAGGAGAGGAGAGATGGGGGGTAGGGCTGTGCGATTTTGCCAAAAATCAAAATTGCGATTTTTTTCAACCAATATTGCGATTGCGATTTTATTGCGATTTTTAACAATAAAAAACACAAGCACCAAATATGTCCCATTAATATACATATTTGTACACAATGTCTAATTAAAAATAGAAAATGAACTATTCTCATTAATCAGCATATTTTTATTGAAGAGAATATCTTGTTGCATTGAACCCCAATCCTTGTTTAACATAGTGCAGAGTGTAGCTAACAAACAAGTCTATGCATTAAGTCTATGCTTTATGAAACAAAAAAAATGCGCGTCTCTGCGATTTCGAAATTGCGAATTTCAAAATTGCGATTATATTGCAAATGCGATGAATTGTCCAGCCCTAATGGGGGAATAGAGGGAGAAAAGTGGAGAGACTTCCCCTCAATAATACATTGATGCTGTCGCTTGAACTTCACACTACAGCAATGGAGACTTTCTGCAGACCAAGCCTCATGCCTGGACATCTCTGTATGATTCTCTCTCTCTCTCTCTCTCTCTCTCTCTCTTTCAACCTTTTCCTCTCAAGCAACCTTTTCCTCTCAAGCAACAAGCAAATACATTCATACTCTGTTGACATTATTTCTCTTCTTAAAATACCTTTCTCTCTTTTTCTTTGTGTGTGTGTGTGAGTGTGTGTGTGTCTGCCTATGTGGACTCATTTATCCATCTCGTCATTTTTGGTCCTTTACAATGCCTTTACAACCTTAACTTCCTCTGTTTTTTGCTCTCTCTCTCTCTCTCTCTCTCTCTCTCTCACACACATACACACACACACACACACACACAGACACACACACACACACACACACTTTCACTACCTCGCTCTCTGAAATAGACCTGTATGACAGTTCTGCCTGTGATTACAGGGCTGGGGAGCAGAAGAGGCCATGCTAATTTAGCGGCGGCGAGGACAGGCCTGCCAGGCTAGGGTCTGCAGGCGCTAATGGCAGGATTCCAACAGTCACGTCAAGCACAGCTGGAGAGCCCATGTTCCTGTCTTTTGTAATTACCATCCGAAACGTCTTCCCGGCTACATGATTGCGCACTCGCGAGGGCGCACTCTCGCACAAAAACAAAAACACACACTCAAAGGGACACACAAATAATTGCACACGCCACACACGGAGAATTCAGCACACTCATAAAAATACAAACACAATCTCAAACACTATATGTAAAACTTATATATGTGCCCACACATGCACACACACACACATAAACACACACACACACAAATACACACTCACTCAGTCATGTGCACTACCTCACAGACACATGTCCGTGAAGGGAAGCACAGATGCATCCACCTTCTTGCAGTATAACCTTTCAAGGGTGAACTTTCCACATCACACCACCGAGCGCCACAGACAAAGGCACAGGTCACAATCTGCACAACCCACTGACTTCTGAGAGTCCGATTCCAAACGTCTGGTCTGCTTATTCATGTACATGTGTAATATAAACTCCGCTCAATAGGAATTCATTCATGCCTGCTGAATAGCTGGACAATAACCGACGAGACGCACGTACGGCATTTCTGTCATGCCAGCGAATGATGTGGTGTACTGTCGCCGATTTGAACTTGGCCTGAACCGACTTGCTTCATGGCCGGGGCTGTGTGCACCACGGATCGAAACGAGACCGCCTGCATTTCATTTGGCAGCTTCCATGACTTCATTTGCTTATGTTATTGCCCAAGGGACAGCACTAATAAACAAAGAGATAGTGGGAGGACACAAGGTGAGCCAAAGACAGTGTGAAAAAAAAACTACGAGGCCAACACTTAATGCAAACAACTCCAAAGAAACACACGGTCTATTAGAAGGGAGATGCAGAACAAGGGATGAGAAGGACCTACAGATGTCAAAGTCTTTTTAACAGGAGGCAGACAGTGTGTGGGTGAACGCTTCTAACAGAAACAGACAATCAAGATCATTCGTTTCAGGTGCTCAAAAGGCATGTGAGAGCTTAAGAGCTCTGCCATGTCTCCCTGTATGGGAAAATCCCTCTGTGGCATCGCTAGCTTGGCTAATGGGGGAGAGTGTGGGACCTTGAAGGTCTGGGTTCTACGCTAAGCGTAGATGTTACAAGCATCACCCGTGTGGCAATGTCTTTCAATGTTGCAACATGTTCTGGGTGCAAACTCTTTGCTTACAAAGTCCTCAGGCCTTATGGGTCAAATAACTCAATCAAGGTACATTTTATAAAATGCATTCATTTGCCCTCTGGCTGGCAGTGCAACTTGCGTAGGTGTTTGTCGAACTACTCCGAGAAAAGCTGGCAAAGTCACTTATGCTCTGCGACTTTGAGATAGGTCCTCTTAGCATTTTGGCCCTTTCAGCTCTCCGAGTCAGTAATCAAATCCTGTTCTACAGCGGAAGCTTCCTCTGCCACGTCTCTCCTTATGTCTGTAAATAGAAACCCAACAGGTGAAATGCAATTGGACTCGTCAAACTTGGAAGTGGAATCTGATCGTCGAAAAAGTCAAAGTGTACCCTCTCTGCTGCGTTTTAACTGTCACAAAATTTCATCGACGACTGTCCTCTGAAGTGCGCAGGGGTCGGCTCATGCCCTGGCAGCACAAAGGGAGGGCCGGGGAGCTCACAGAGAAGCGGTCGTCTCCCGAAGACGAAGACGAAGAGGAAGACGCAGGTTGTCCTGTCAGGCTGAGTGACAGAGGACAAGCTGATGTCCAAGCTCAGGGGACCGAGGCTGTCTCCTGTCCAGAAGTGGGACGTTTGTGACGGGGCTTTTTGTCATACTAGATGGGTGGTGGTGACTCAGGGCTCACTGCAGGCAGGGGGGATGGGAATCTAAGGAGGGGGGGGGGGGGTGGCATCTTAGGGTCAGATCTGCTGTCAGGCCCCGTGTGCGTTGGCCGCCGCTCATCAAAAGAGGCGGATGTTATTAGAGCGACGGGCACATGTTGGAACGAGACAGTTTTTCCTCCACTCGCTCTCACTCTCTTCTCTCTCTCTCTCTTTCTCTCTCCCACTTCATTGTTTCTGTCTCCCTCTCTCCATCTCGTGGCTTATAATCTCCCCCTCCTCCAGTCCATCGACGAGCACTAAACATCACTGTCACTCACGTTTAGTCGCTACGACAGCTTCTTTTCGATCGGAGGACTTAAATGTTTCCGTGGGAATACAAACATGAGGGTAAACATGAGGAGATGCCTTACAACGCTCCCCTCGCGGCCACCATAGCTCTGGACCACTGAACCGTGCGCCTAACCTGAGACGCATGACACAGCCAAAGGAGTCTCTGAGGTGCCGAGAGGAATTGTGGGAGTTCAGCAAAATAGCAGTTGGACCTGGAACATCAAAAGCATTCACGTTACTATGGAAACCCTGGGACAAAATGGAAAGGGTTGAGTCAGACCCTTGTGACAAAACAAAAGACACTGTACGTACTGCTTGTCTATGTACTTGCTGTATAGCCATTTAGCCAACTCAATTCAATTCAACTCAATTCAGCCAGTTAAGCTATTTTTAATCTAAACCTGTTACAGGCTGAGGCTGCTGTTGCTTCTGTGACTATGAGCTGGTCTAATCCTGGTGCTTGGCTGAGACAGAACTCTCTGGATCTGCTCCCCTCCCATCCTCTGCCATGCCCGGTCCTGTCCATATTAGCCTATTGGGTGAAGCCAGAGCCGGAGCCGGTGTTGGCACAGAGGCATGGCGAGAGCGCATTACTTCGGCTCCAGGAGCGCAGCGGGCACCCTGGCCTGACACTGATGCCTATTGGCAGCTAACGGTGCGCCAGGCGGGGAGTGTTGCGCCGCACTGCCACCGGACTAACAACAGGGGGCACTGTGGAGGAGGGTGTGAAAGGGGTGAGAGGTGGAGGGGTTGAGAGAGGGAGAGGTGAAAGACAGAGGAGACAGCTGTGTGTGAGTACGGGTGTTTCAAGTATGGTATAAGTTTGCTCTTTCTTGCACAACAATGAAAGATTCTTCCCAGCACACCTCCCAACATACACACACATACACACACGCACGCATGCGAGCACACACACGCAAACACGCACATGTGCACACACAACCATTTAAAGAAGGGCTAAGCAACGTTCTGTTTTTTTTCTCTCACAAGCTCCCTCTAAAGACCGCTGTATTGTATTGTATTGCACTGCATTCTATTGGAGGTCCGCGCTGCTGAACATTGCAAGTGCTGTAGGCCACGGTGATGCATTCTACACCGTTCGTTCGCCATGTAATGACTCATTTTAGCATCCTAAACAGTATGAAATGGATGAATTAAATGAAAAATGTTGCATAGTGGGCCTTTAAGTTGCGTTGTGCTCTGAGACCCCCTGCAGACCTTGCAGCAGTGTGAACAGAGTGGCCATGGATGACCCATAAGTCTTGGTGATGGATGATACATCTCTACGGCAGCCTCGAACGCTAGAGGGTACAGTCTCTCTCTGACCCAACGGTGCTGGGTTGCTTTTGGGAGGACAAGCTGTGCTGCTGATGGCGGTGAGATTTGTGAAGGCGACATGCGGCGGTCTTCAGATTCCACCTAGACCCCCAGCAGGTCTTTAAAAGCCCTCTACCAAAGTGATCCCTAAATGACGCTATTGATCTGGGCTGGAATCGGCTATATGGCAACGGAGGAAACCAAGCCTTGCCATCGACAGCCACGGTCAATAGCAACCGTACCATGTGCTTGTGACTGTGTATCTGTATGTGTGTGAGTGTGCGTGTTTCTTTGTATCTGTGTGTGAGTGTATGTGTGTGTGTGTGTGTGTTTGTGTGTGTGCCCATGCGTGATGTTAGAAAGGGATGCTATGTGAGTGAATATGTGTGGAAGAGCTAGTCCAAAGCCCTCTACCTCTACCTGTCTGACCGCTCAGCTAACACCACTGCCCCCAACACCCTTTAGCCCAACCTACACACACACACACACAAACACACTTTTAGGACAGCTGTTTGAGGGCATTGGGGTCTGTCCCTGAATAACCAGTGAGTGGATCATGGATTGGCCACTATGAAGGTGCTAAATTTGCCGGCCGCTAACCAGCTCCCAGGAGCCATTTCACACCCTCCTGCTCCTCGCGCCCCACCCCCCGCCTTCATCATAGGGGTTTGATGCGGTGAAGCCAGGGACAGCATATTGTGTCTCTGCACAATACAGAAGACCGGATGCATGCGAATAAATAAAAAAATATTCAGTAAGTTTGTTTCTGGATACACTATGTACATTCGTTTGCGCTCATGTACTCAGGATGTATCTTAGCGACCCTGCCGTAAATAACTATTTTCTCCATGCAACAGACCAATAAATGTGCATTCAAAGGGCTTTGAAAGGCTTAGAGGAGCCGAGGGCTAAGGGAGGTCTGGGGCTTCGGACAAGACAAAAAAGGCATTTGGCATGGGCTAAATTAAGCTCCTTGTTGGTGCAGTCACACTGATTGATGACAGATCTTTGCAGTGTGTTGCTCTGTGTGTGTGTGTGTGTGTGTGTGTGTGTGTGTGTGTTCGTGTGAGTGCAGGAGGGGGTCTCTGGTGACGGGTATGAAGGAGACTGCGCCAAACGGCCATGAGTCACACTAACAGCGGGGCTCTCTCTGCAGGGTCATAAAAAGGTGGCGGTATGTGTGTGTGTGTGTGAGTGGGTGTGAGTGGGTGTGCGTGAGTGAATGTGGGAGTGTGTGAGTGAATGTGTGTGTGTGTGTGTGTGTACATGTGTTTGTGTGTATGTATAGCCAGGTGGGTGGGTGATTGTGTGGGATAGTGGCTATAACTCAGTGACTGACGTACCAAATATTATCATTTTATATGTAAACACAGCAAAGGCACCAGCGTGTAGGAATTAGAATGTGCAACAGCAGAGACCTAATTATAAAATAATAATAAAAAAAAAACTCCGGGAGAGGCTAAGGACAGAATACAGAAAAATGGCCAGGACCAGGATAGTCATGGTGCATGCTTGTGTGTGGGTGGGAGAGTACTAGATGTAAGTGTGTGTGTGTGTGTGTGTGTTTGAGTGTGTGTGGCTTGGTGGGTGTAACTGAGGGACAGAGAGTGCATATTGTTGTTTGTGTGTGTGCTTGTGAGTGTGTGTGTGTGTGTTTGTGGTGGGTCGCATGTATCTAACCCTCTCTAAGCTTTGCACACACAGCTCTGACTGCTGCTGTAGATTACAGGGAAAATCTCCGCTGTGCGTTGGGGAACTAGCAGGATGAGCTGGAGCTGGAGCCGTCTGCCAGACGTATGCTGAAGCTTTACCCTCACACACACACACACACACACACACACACACACACACACACACACCAATCACATGGCACGCACACACACAGACACACAAGGCTCACATGGTATGCACACAGGCACACAGACACAGCCACCAAGGAGGAGAGGCTAACAAACCTAGCGCCGCTGCTAATAGCTCAGACTAGGGAACTACAGTCTAGAGCCTGAGAGAGACAGAGGATACAGACACCATAAATACAGATGCACACACATACACACATGCACACAGAGTTGGGGGGGAGGGAGGGGGTGGATTGAGATAGCAAGAAATAGCAAAAAAAATTGTACCGCCGTCGTAAAAGGAGACTTTATGACACTGAGGGGGCGGATAGAGAGACAGTTGAGACACGCATTTGAAAACCTTCACAGCAGTCATGGCTCTTGAACCCATTTACAGAGACACAGAGCCACACACAAACATACACACAGACACACACACACCCAATCAGGCCTGATCTCCCCTGAAGCAGAATGTCTGCATACCTAAACCAACACACATTCTTTCTCGTTTTCTCTCTCACACACACACACACACATACCAATCCTAAGCACTTCTGCATGGGGGCTTAGAAACAAAGCTTTTGGGGTGAGGCCCTGATAACATCATCAGAGGAGCGCGGCGTTCGTTCGTTCGTTCATTCGTGCGCGCGAGCGAGGAGAGCGGCGAGCTCTCGGGGGAAACACTCAGCCTCGCTTTGCCCTCGTCTCACCTAATTTGTCTGGGAAATTGGCCAAGGGGAATCACAGTGATGAACTGCGCAGCGGCAGCTTGGCCTCTAAAACAAAACTGCCATCAACCTGTGTTTTAAAAAACCTCCCCCCACCACGGAAAAAAAAAAAATATATATATATATAGAGAGAGAGAGAGAGAGAGAGAGAGAGAGAGGGAGAGAGAGAGAGAGAAGAACAGAGAAAAAATGAAGACGGAAGATGTACGCCGTGGCGGTTCTGTGTGGTAAATCTAGAACCATGATGGCGTTATTGCACCTGCAATGTACATATCTACGGCACACAGACACATAGCGGCCCATTTGGTCCAGGGCCAAAGAAGATAAACAGCCTCCTCGGCTCTCCTCTTTACAAGATGGATGCCAGGCATGCCAGACACCTCACGCAAACACATTCTGAAAGGACATTAAAACCTACATGGGTGAGCTAAATCCATTTTAACCCACCATAAAGCCACACACTCTGCCACATCCATGGCAAAGGAGAAATTACAAATGTCATATACGTGTCCTACAGGGTGTCACAGATGTGTGTGGGAAAACACACACACACACACACACACACACACACACACACACACACACCTTTAAATAGCTTTGGCCTGGAGGCAAATCTCACTCTCAAATGATAGCAGGAGCTTATACACGAAGTGATCCCCATCTGCCAATATCCAATACCATCAGAGGCAGTCTAATTCCTCAGAGACCCACAGCCACAGGAGCTGACATCATCAGGGTCAGAGGTAAGGAATAGTCTACACACTGGGCCCTAAGGGGTGCGGTCAGCTTTATAGAGTAGATCATGGACTGACTGCGTTTATAACATATATGATTAAATTCTCTGATTAGAGAGGGCACACGAACACACACACACACACACACACACATACACACACAAACACATACACACACAAACACACACATCCTGTTCTCTTCCGTTAATCTCAGTTTCTAGGAAAATGTCTTGGGACCTTTTGGATTAATTCCTGGGGATGTGGGGGATGGTATAGTATGGATACTATGGAACAGATTAGCCAAGGGCAAGAGGAAGGAAGAAAGGAAGGAAGGATGGATGGATGAAAGGAAGCAAGGAAGGAATTCCTCTTTTCAATCTACCCACCTAAACATTTTCAATCTCTTTTCCCCCTCTCGTTTCCCATCTATAGTACCATCTCTCTTTCTTTCACTTTCCCTCAGCACCATGTCTCCTCCATCTTCCTTTTCCAAACCCTTAAATCTAGTGTACTCTCTTGAACTCTCTCTCTCCCCATCCATCCAATCACTATCATGCATCTCTCCTCCTCCCTGTCTTATTCTCCCTCCATATTTTCTTTTTCCTCATCTCTTCAAGACACCACCATCACCTTCACTCACCAGCCCTCCCTTGTCTTTACTTTCTATCTATCCATCTTCCTCTCTTTCTCTGTCTCCATTTCTATATGTCTCACGGACAATCTCTCTCTCTCTCACCCACCATTCGCCCCTGTTCAGGATGGCCTCCATAACTCCAACCACACCACAACCACATCACACTACACCCAGCCCAGCACAGCACAGCATGCCAAGTCTCTGGCCATCATCACACGCCTCCTGCACTCAATCGATTCCCTTTTGCTCCAGCACACACACACCCTGGCGCACACACATTAGCACACACATCCCAGCAGCCCAAACAGTAATGGGTTAATTCAGCTGAGCACGGCTATATGTTGGGTGCACATGATTCTCTCTGGAAGTAAGAACATTTGTGTGTGTGTGTGTGTGTTAGCTTTCCCTGAGGTGTGCATTAAATAAAGAATTATTATTTGTGATAATCATAGTGCTTATCTTCCCAAATGGCATTCAAGTACTCAAGTAACTCAAGCGCTGTGAAATTTTCATGAAAATTGCCATACTACTCCTTCTTGTAAATGTATGTGCTTGTTTGTGTGTGTGTATCTGTGATGGCAACCCCATGCGGGTTCTAGTAGTGAGTCTCAAGCAGAGGCAGAGAGTGTGGCTGTAGTCTGACATGTTCTGCACTCGTATACATAACCACATAAGACACACTACTGTAGCCTGCATAGCCTACACTGACCACAACACATGGCGTAGTCTAGTACAGTTTTGTATCCTAATACAATATATAAACAACCTGTGAGTAAATATATGTACACTGTGTATGTGTGTGTGTGTGTGTGAATGGGTGGGTGTTTTGTACATTTGTGAATGTGTTAAGTGTTAGTTCATCTCCGCTCCTCATTCACTCGTCCTCACCGTACTCTGATTTCACCAACCCTCCTCACTCCTGGCTCTAAACTCCCACACAAATAAGAATTAACAGCCTCTCAAACACACACACACACACGCTCACTCAAACACACACACACTCTTTCTCTACTGTATCTCTCTCTCTTTCACCCACCTCCACCCAACACTCATACAAATACACACGCATACACACACACACACACACACACACACACACACACAAACTCTCTCCCTCTCTCATCCACCCTCTAACACTGAGCCCTTAATTGAATCTCCATCACATGAAAAGAAAAGCGAATCAGGAGTCCTTGTGAGATGACTTCGCCATGATGGAGCCTCCCATCAGGGGATGTGGAGCTGCCAGAGGGCCTGAAGCCTGCGCTACGCAGCGCCTCGCTGTGCCGAGCTGCGCTCGCTCCAAAACGGCGAGGAGGCCTGGCAAGCATATGACGCATCATCAAAACATTTAGCACAGAAGTGTCAGTTTGGGGTGCGTTTAGTGCAGATGAATCATCGCACGGCAAAACAAGTTTCGAGTAAAGAGCTTGATGTCATTACAGTGCATTTTCTCTCCCTCTCTGTACTTTTTGTTCTTCCTCTCGCCCTCTTCGATTCATTCCTCCTCACCTCTATTTGTCTTTTTTACATTCTTGTTTTCTGATTTGTTTTTCTTCCCAGTCTGTTGAAGACTATGCAGGTCTTTGTTCTCTTCCTTCATTTATCTTCCACTCTAGTTTCTCTCTCTTTCCTGTCTACTTTTTTGTGTATGTGTGTGTGTGAGTGAGTGTGTGTGTGTGTGTGTGTGTGTGTTACTCTTTGTCTGACATTGTTAAAGACTGATGTCAACATCATTAGGTTCACTCCTCTATTTACAGTTCTTACTGTGCACCACAATACCTATCTGCACACTTTCAAGGATTGCTCTCTCTCTCTCTCTCTCTCTCTCTCTCTTCCCCTTTTTCTCAACTTCTCCGTCTGATAATCTGTCTCTCTCTTTGTGTTTCTCTTTTTCTCTTTCTCTCTCCATCAACATCTCTCCATCATTCGTCCTCTCCGCTCTGTCAGTGTGACAGATGGCCTGTCTCTCTCTGTCCACCTTCAGCTCTGTCTAGGAAGGGCGAGAGCTGACTGGGAACGGCCCTAGACAACGCTCTCACACATAACCGCCCATAATTCACTCACATCCTTCTCATGAAGTCCTGTACACACACACACACACACACACACAGAAGATGTGGGAGATATGAAATACATTACACACTACTCTGTCTTTGTGTGCAGTTGAGTTGAGAAAGTAAATATCATTCCAACAAAAAAAGTCTCCTTTCTGTTGCTGTCAGTGCATGGCAGTGAAATTGCCATTTCGCTTGGCTGGCTAATCGCTGGTTCACCGTCTCCCATCCGCAACTCATTGTCCAGAACTTTCTCTCGCGGCACAATCATCTTCCCTGTCTCCTCCATTCAGACTGACGCTGTCACAGTCTCTTCGCTGTCTTCTTCACATTGCTCGTCTGTGCCATGGGGACATCTTGTACTGCAGTTAGTGTCTCCTCTCCCTCCTGTGTCTATGGTTGGGTGGCATTACGTGTAAACACAGAGAGATCCTATCCCTCACTGGTCTTCATCACACAACCAAAGTTACTATACTCTTAAATCTCCCTCTCTTTCTGTCATGCCAGTGTTGCATGACAGTGCATAACCCCACCCCAACCCCTTTCTCGCTTTTTCATTCATTTTCCTTCATCCCTTCATCCTGTATGTTGGTTGGAGTTTGTGGACATGAACACATTATCTTCCTTTATCTTCTGGTCTATGATGTTGTCATTAGTGTGGCTGGTGGTAACACACATACAGTACACAGTGAGTGAGAGTCCGGCTATTATAAGATGACAGGCTGATTCACACACACACACACACACACACACACACGCACGCACACACGCACACACGCACACATAAAGGGAGACTGATAATTCACATTTTCACACTCCAATACACACCCCCATTCCCCTGCTCCAGTCAGTTAAGCCTTTTGTCCCGTGATACCGCTAGCCGCCACGTGACACCTGTCTAATTTCTCCCATTGTGCAGCCGACGCACAAGTGGCTGAATGGCGGCTGCTTAGGCCGAGAAAACCAACAATTAAAGGCGCACAGAAGGCTATGGGAGTTTAATGGCGAACAGCCGAATCGCATTAATCTCCTCTTAATAGACCTGGAACTGGAGGGAGTTAAAGAGACGGCTGAACTCTTCCACGGAGAGGGAATGGTCCAGTGAGCTCCGCTTCGGACTTCTCTGAGAGTGTTTAACTCACTCGATCACTTTCAGCTGGTTGGGGCACATGTGTGGTTTCTTTGTGTATATGTGTGTGTTTTGTATATGTTTCAGTGTGAGGATATAATGTGAGGGTGTGTTTGAGTTGGTAGCTATGTTTGTGTGTGCTTGTGTGCATTTAGGGACAGAGTGAGAGAGCATGTGTGTGTATTATGTGTGTGTGTGTGTGTGTGTGTATGTGTGTGTGTGTGTGTGTCTGTATGTATTGTGTGTGCGTGTGTGTGTGTGTGTGTGCGCGCGCTTTGCGTGCGCTGTGCTGCAATGATTGAACAGACAGGTTGTGGGTGGTGATGTGTTTGAGCCAGACAAGTTGAGTGATTCTGTGCCTCCTCTGCCTGTAAATGTGTGTTTGGTTTGTGTTCTGGCTACTTCCAAGCAGCCAAGTAGGCCTCTCAAAATACCAACAAATCCAAAACACACACATAAATAATGCCAACGCCAACAAGCAAGGATGCGTGCTTACACACTGAAACTGAAGCAGACCTCCACCCGTAAACACACACACACACACACACCCACACACACACACACACACACACACACACACACACAGGCTCAGCTGTCATGTGTGGAATACATGTGCGAATGTGGGCTTCCGCTGATTAACTCAAACGTGACTTCACCTGTTATTACCAACATACTAATCACACCTGACACCTGCCTCAGGTGAGTGTATGTGTAAATATGTGTGGGGAGAGGGAGAGAAAGTGTGTGCGTGAGAGAGAGAGAGAGAGAGAGAGAGATAACGAGTGAAAGAGACACTGTTTGTATGTTTGTGCCGCAGAGATGACACAAACAAACGTGTCAAACAAATGTGTGTGTGTGTGTGTGTTTGTGTGTGTATGTATAATATAGAAAAAAAGCTGCCTCTTGAACACCAAAGAGAAAAGCACTTGCATAATCCCACATGATAACACATGCTGGCAGAGGAGAGAGCATAAGATAGACATGGAGCACCATGAAGCACCGTAACACACACACACACACACACACACAATCATCCTTTAAAACTTTGATCTCCTGTGGTTCTATAAGATAGAGAACAGAAAGTTCCAGAGAGACCAGAGGACACAGACATACACACACTCTCACTCTCGTCAGCAACACTATCTCATCTATTTTCTGTCACACATCCCATAATCATGTCGATGACAACTGCCTAAACTCCTTCACAATCCTATTCACAATCACTATAAAAGAAACCCTCTCTAGTATTAAAAACATCACAAAAAAGTAATATTTCAAGAGATATGTTTCCACTACCAACAGAAAGAGATGATTTGAGTTGGTTTAAATCTGATTGTATTATCAGCATGTAATTCTTTCATGTGTGGGTTTGAGCACTGAGGGCAGAATGTAGCCATACGCCACTGGACGGGTAGGCATGACACAGTGAAAATTATATTTCAGGCTGAATCCCCCAGACAATTTGATTAGGTCAAGATTCTTTCTCTTCAGTTTCGACCGTTTCTGTAATAAGTTTGAAGCTAAAACACAATTTCTGTTCAACACAATCTTTTCCAACAATTCTCCAGTAGTTGGAAGCTCCTCAGCAGCCTAGCAAAAGCGCTGCAAATTCATTCCCAGTCTGGCGACACATCTCCATCCTCTAGTTATCTGCTGAGACTGTTTAGGGCCTGAGCCTAAAAATCACCAAGCCAAGCCCCGTTGTTGCTTATTCACACACCCCCAGTCAGAACCCGTTGGCCACAGGGCCATTTACGGGGCTTATTTCCACTCAAAAGTAAGGCGTGTGTGTGTGTGTGGGTGGGGGGGTGAGAACACGCTTTGGGAGAAAACAGGCTCTTTCTATGCAGGTAGGAAAAGCAGACCCACAGCTACACAAGCTCATTTCCATTAAGCAAGGATTTTTCACACAGAGCCCAGACGGAATAACTAAAGCTGCTCAATCCAACACCGCCGAGGCCACGGTGGGTGTAATTGGAGGAAAAGACCCAAAGCACAAACCCTGAGGAAACTGCAAAGAGTATTTACAGCCAAGCCATGGGTTTCTAGCCAGGAGCAGCAGTGGTGGAGATGCACAGGCCAAAGGTACTATATGCTGCCATGATATTTTTAGGAGCAGTGTTTATTGTATATTAAACGCAAGTTTGTTTATAAAAAATGTTTTATATAAATAAATAAATAAATGATTGAAAAAGCTGCTTTCCCACACTTCAGAACACCAACAGGTGAAGCATGATTCATGATAATGCAGACATAGGTAAATACAACTGTAAAATACACTCGGTGTACATGTACAAGGACATGCAAGGTCACTAATCTCAGTAGTGTCTCAGACACACACAGTTTCTCTCCCTTAATGGTTCTCTCTGTATGTACATGCTACTGAAGGCTGTATCCACTTCATAGATTTCATCTGTGCCTTATTTTTTGTGCGTGTGTGTGGGTAGGTGTGTGCGTGTGCCCACCATAGTGGGAGACAGTAGCATTTAAGTGTGCTCAGTCAGAAAAGCAATCTCTTCCAACTACTGCTGAACACAAAGCCTTGAGAGTGAACCTCAGAATGATCTGTAAACACTTCCACAAATGGACTAAGGGTATAATCTATTGTCTCTCTCTCTCTGTGTCTCTCTCCTTTACTCTCTATCTCTCTCTCTCTTTCTCTCTGTGTGTGTGTGTGTGTGTGAGTGTGTGTGTGCGTGCGTGGGTGTGTATGTGAGTGTGTGATCGGACTCAAATAAAAGCTAGGCCTTGTAAAACCATTTTTGCTGTCATTTCGGTGGCATTTGTTCTTATTTGCAGGGAGATATATGAACCCCACAAGTCTTTGCTTTTGAAAGTAGCACAGAAGAGGGGGAAAGTGTGCCCTCAGGATGAAGTGCAGGACTGTATTACCCAATAATAATTTGCCCTACAGATGTCTCTTCCCCAGCTCATCCATCTACAGCTAGACCCGTACAAGAACACCCAGATACAAAACTAGTCTCACTGTCGGAGGCAAACAAAAAGATTCAAGCAGCATACAAAAAGTTGTTAGAACAGAAAACATACACAATATCACCCAGATATCGTGTAACGTGTTGAATTCCTTTGCCACGGGTAATTTAAGATTCATCATCAACCATATGCAGTCCGGTCACAGAGTTTGCTTCTAACATTAATATCAAAATTGAGTGGCCCCTTAAGCCTGACTGAACATGAATTCCAGGGTGAATTGGAAAGTAAAACTTTTGTGCCGGCACTAGAGGATTCAATGCCTCGTAGAGCTCTTTCCTGAGGGTATGACCCAGTCAATGGCTGATTCTTTGGCGGTGTTTTAAACTGGGATTAATGTTTGATACGGCCCATTTTAAACCAGCCTTGTTAGCTAAAAGCAGGGAGGAAGACACAAAGATAACGTAGATATAAAACCAAAAGACCAGACCCTGCTAAAGTAATGAAAGGGAGGGCAAGCTCAACTATGGCAATATGTACTAGTAATTTGTATCTGTTTGTGTAGAGGGTCAGTTGGCTGAAAAGTTCAAGGTCTCCCTGGACAGAAGAGGGAGAAGATTGGCACATACAGTTGCTGCTTTTCACCTTTTCTCTTACTACCTCCATTGGACCTAATGCATTTCAGTTATGTGGTTATGTTGTCATGGTCATGTTAATGTGGCATTCAATATGGCTGCTGCTGAAGATGAGGGAAAGGCTCTCTGACTTTAGGAGCTCCTTATAATAACTATAATCATCTTGTGTGGATAAACTTTGGATAATTCTGTCCTGAGACAGATCGATGTTGTGCGTCATTACTCTGCTCACTTCAAAGCAGCAAATGGACTGTTACTATAACTGATGCAACCCATTAGCACTTTTTATGGAACTACTGTGGACTACTGTACTGTGGTGATCCTGCATGAACTTGATATAGCCCTCCATTTATGGCTTTTGCACATTAAATGAGTCTTACGTTCTAAAAAAAATAAATATTATTTTCTTTTTTCCCATTATGGATAAGAAACTCTCTAAATAAGAAACTCAAAGACTGTGACTGTGGTAAAACTAATTACTAAGCAAAGAAAAACAGGCCAAAAACGTGTGACTTCCCGTATGCTTGTAATGACCAAAACCCGAAAGGGGGGTCGATTAGCACACATTTAGGTCAGAGAAAGTTCATCAGATGACTACTTTAAGATGTTCTCTTGAGGTCTATGAGAAAACATTTACAGTATAAGCTCACTCCAAATGAATAGACCACTGGTGGCGATGCTGAACCTCCTTTTCTGAGTTCAGCCTAGAGTAGGAGTCTATAATTACAGTTTGCAAGGTAGGCTACTGTGTCGAACTTTGCCTGGAGAACATTCTGGAAGTAGGTCAAGCACACTTCTAAAGTGCAGCCTGTGAACACTACTCATTAGGTAACTTACTAGGAGCTGTTCACACAGTATCTCTAGTGAGAACTCTACTTTGCAGGCATTTTGTCATATGATCAATTGTCAATAGGTGGTGCAGGAGCCAGTGCCATTCTGAATACACGGTTTAGGCTTTGAGGCGTTTTTCCACTTACAGCATGTACAATATTTCACAACCTCATTGCCAGTGCTGCTTATTGTTTGAGTTGGCATGCACCTACATGTAATATAATTATATGTAGATATGTACATATAATTATCACATTTGTGAAAATGAGTAAGCATATGAATTGGAAGCCCACTAGATATATATTTCTGGCTATATCACTCAGCCAAATTTACTAGAAAAAAGAGAGCAACATTTCAATTTTACAATCCTCTTTAGGCTTGCTTATTTTAATTTGGCATATGCTAAACCATTTTTGGATTTGCTTGCCCCACATTATGCTTTGCATCACCCAGGCTAACCCTGAAAAAATGTTCATAGAACTTTCTTTTGTGGCCAGGTCTGCATCATACATCATCAGATCTGTGCTGGTGTAACAGCTAAAAAAAATTAAAAAAAATTAAAAAAAAAAAATTATTTACGGTAAACTGGTGTGACAGTCTCGGCCACGTTGTCCTCGCTTTTGGGAGGCCCGTGTTCACACTTCATCTGCCCAACGGCATCGTTAACACACATCCCACAGTTATGTCTCACCATCGCTCACTGGGCCCCAACTATCTGTCACCGACGGCCTCTCACCTGTCCTGCTGGGGTCACCTGTACAGCAGGCAAACCTGGCACACAGATGGGTTACCAATGGGACCAACAGATCACTTCTGCCTTTGACATGAATCCATGTATGGTTCATGATTTATGATATAAGTCTGTGTGTGTGTGTGTGTGTGTGTGTGTGTGTGACACAGTGAGACACAGTATGCATGGGAAACTAGTGTGTATTGCAATTACTCTAACATGTTGCATCACACACAAATCAAGCTTTTTTAACAAAAAAATGGCACAGAGATGGTAAGATAGTCAGAAGAGACTACAACACTAACTACTATAACCATCAGCACCTTTAGTGAACATTGCTGTTCAACACTAAGTCTGTTTGCCCACAAAGTGATTTATTGGTACGCTCTTTGCCCCTGGCCCTAAACAACAGCTTAGTTTTAGGAACCCGCGGCAGTTTGGAGGCCGTCTCTCTCTCTCTCCCTCTCTCTCTCTCTCTCTCTCTCTCTCTCTCTCTCTCTCTCTCTCTCTCTCTATCTCCGGCCGGACTGCTACAGCTCGATTCCCTCTGACACTCCCCTGAGGCTCGAGACTAGAGACGGGAAAGAAGTAACCTTTAAAATTCAATAAGGGAGCCAATGACCCAAAATGTACACTTGACCACGAGGGTAAGATTCATTTTGTTCTCTCTCTCTCTTTTCCCTCTCTTAATAGTCATGCATACAGTCTCTGCGGCTTTCAAATTTTCCTGGTGGGAACAGCTTCATTTAGTGGTGAAAATTTTCATCCGACATCCCAATTCACCAAAAAAACAACAATATAGCAAGGTGCTGACTGCTGACACGAAATGTCAGAATAGGATAAAGTGGTAGTATAACAAGGCACTGTGGGATTTGGAGTTCTTTTTTGAGGGGAAGTCATTATCAAAGGTCTGACAAGGCACACGGATTCTAATCTAGACAAAGTATCCAAAGTCAAAAGGTTTGGAATTTCATTATCATATTACAGAGCAGAGCTGAGTATTGTCATCTTTTATCTCGGGTGTGTCAGCGATTGACGTTGGCTGGGGCGTGTTGATGAAGCCGTGGATAGTTATTGAGCACTCTCGTAAAGATTTCATCAGCAATCACAGCACGCAGTCTTTGGATCCATCATGTCCGTGCATAAAAAATAGTGTGGTAGAGTGGACCACTTCCCATCACAGAAGGAGAAAGCCTGATATGGTAATCTCTCTGCACACTCACACTCACTCTGTCTCTAACTTTCTTACACACCCACACACACACATTGCCTGCCACCATTTAAAAGAAACCATTTACCCTTGGCATAAAATGTAGACACACACACACACACACAAACTGCATGCTTCCTTCCCTTTAGCTCATTGGAGAAGGCTTGTCAGAGCACAGGTCAGGTGAAGACAGTGTTTGGCAGACAGTCTGCTGTCAACTTGGTTATATCAGCTCTATCTCCTCTGTCTGTTTCTAACTGGCACACACACACACACATTCACACAAGCAACCCCAAATGCACACAAAAGCATACACATACGCACGCAGACAAAAACATACACACACACACACACACACAAAGAACATTCCTACACTGCACATAGTGGTGACAAAGACAACCTTATTCTGAACTAGCCTAAATTCCCAGGTGAACAAAATTACAGTATGTAGTGCATTTCTATGTTTATAGGCTTCATTTGATCTGTTATTGATTTTGGAGGCTGACGGAAAATACTTTTGAGGCAGCAGTGCTCAAGCCTGATGAAAAACATTATTTATTTATAAGTGACCAACTGCTATCAAAGGGTGGCATATTGAAACTGCATATTATTGATTATTGGTTATCTTTTATGACAACAATGCTAAGTGATTTACCTAAAGAGGGTCTATCGGTTGGCACATTGTGAAATAAATAGTTTGCTTGCGTAATGGACAGTGTGAGGGAGTTGACAGTTCTTTACAAAGGACGACAGTGCTATTGTAAACATGGTCTGCTTATAGCACAGCAGGGGAGCAAGCAACTGTGAATGGAAACGTTAGCTTCATGATTCAGTTTACGTCTGTGTGGTTTCAAATTGTCACATTCAAATTGTCACAACAGAAATCATTGACTAGGAACAAGGATGTGGATTGATTGACTGAGTGATTGATTGATTAACTGATTAATTGTTCATTGTTATGCTTTTCAAAAGGGAAACGTGAGTGAAAGCATCCAACAACATTCAGTGAAACACTTCAGATCTCAAACGCAATTAAACTAGACGCTGTTCAGTCAAGTGTGTATAACGCCCCACCAAGCCAGCTCCACTTGACCAACCCCATGCATGCACGTTCCATCCGTCCGTGACGCGTTCCGTGCAGTCCATCTCTGTTTAAACCCCATCCCTGGAAGCGCTAGTCAAATGTTTGTCTGCTTTTAACACCTCTCCCTCCCTCCGTCCTCTTCCTTGGCCACATCTCTCCACGCCAGCACTTTATTTTCCACACAGCGGGGAGACACTTCTGACCACTAATTACTTTACGACAAGCCTCCCGGCACCGTGATGCACTCCACAGAACAAATCGCTGCGTCCCAACTCGCTTGTAAGCCGCTATACTGCTCCTATTGTTTGGGGGGTAATTAACTTCAGGTCTTGGGAGGAGGTTTTTTTTTTTTTTTTGAAGAGGGGGGGATTATGAGAAAAAGGACATTGTCTCCTACAGACACACACACATATATACACACACACACACACACACACAGAAGGTACTGTATATTGAATGACTAACTCAGAGACAAAGCTTTGTGTGAGTGGACAGCAGGGACAGGTAGGCTAAGCGGTACAGCCCTTGCTACCATGGTGACGGCACTAGAGGAAGCTTCATGACAGTGCAGCTGATGATGCCGCAGCACCAAACAAAAAATCTACATGAAGAAACTTCTTTTGTCTAGCATTCCTCCACACACACACACACAGGCAGATAAAAGCTCTTACACACCTCGCTAAGAGCTTCCTTGGATTTGGGAACCAATCAAATGACTGAGTCAGCCAAAGAGACGTGGAGACGTGAAATTAGATTTGGACCCTTTCTAAGGGAGCCTTTCCCTTAGGCACACAGTACTGGCTGGCATAACTAACACACTAACAGACAGAGAGGGAGAGAGACAGAGGGGGAGAGGGAGAGGGAGAGAGACAGAGAATAGACATGGTGTGTGTAAAAAAAAACTAAACTATTACTAACTATTGTGTGACAGAAAGTGAGAAAAAGTGAGAAGAGAGGGAGAGGAGTGAAAAAAATGGGCTAAAAAACAAAAAAGAACATTTTATGAACTTTTAACACAGACAAAAGTTTGATACAGTCCTTAGTAGTGTGTCTTCAAGCAAGTGCAGACCTATAATGTTCACCTGAAGAGGATCAGTGGTGGCTGATTCAATTTGAGTCAGTGTTGTCAAGTCACTGTGACAGGCTGTGTAATATGCCTACTTATAACACCGTGTACAGTGTAACAAAGGTGCACACTGTAATCATCAGTTCCTTGAGTAGATCTTGGTGAATCTTGGTGTATGTACTCAGCTGCTACGACTTTGTTTACATTTTGCATTTCTACACCCCGATAACTACACAGCATGCTAGCAGCAGAGCGTAGCCTACTTCCCAGCTGGTGGGCACTCTTTGCGGAACGGTCTCCACAACGGTATAGAGCGCACTACCATCTTCAGTACCTGCCGTTTCACATAAACTACCCAAGAGCACAATCCCTGCTGGTGTTCTTACAACATAGCAGCACAAGCAGACGTGGACAATTGGTCCTTATTCATGCATTTATGAAGCAGCAGAAGGGCCCGGTCTTAGATCTACAGTAGAGCAGGCTCTACAGCCAAGAGCACTTCCAAAAAGCCCAAACCAGGTTCAGAGTCAGCATCAGCCAGCGGCAGCCAATTCTCTCCAACGGATATAAACCCTGCACTGATACTCACATTTTTACCAAACATGTAGCATCAATAATGCAAACCATGGCGAAGCATGAATTAATAATTAATTTATATTAAGCACATTATTGATTCATGCCTGTGACTAAAGTGCTCACCATGCAAATTGCTTTAAACAAGGTACGCAAAAAAAAACAAAACAGCAAAAAAAATGTTTCTGTACGTTTTTAGATACCTCCGTAAAGCCTATGCACACTGCATAGCGCTCACATTAGTCATTGTTTATAAAAGAAACAATCACAGAAAAAGCCTGTGCCACAGTGGAAAGGAAAAATAAATCCCTTTGGGAATGGACTCACAGCATTGATGTCAGAAGGTCACTCTAAGACTGATCCTCAGTGATCCTGTAACACTAAACACTCAGGGGAGAGGGGTTAGGGGTCATGGGGTCCAGAAAGCAGCAGATTCTATGGAGGGATTCTAGGCTAGGCCACAATATGGATGGTAGGGCTGTCATAATTAATATTCTGAAGAAACAAGGCCAAAACTGGCCAATTAGACTGGCAAAATTTAAGATATTCTGTGCAGTAAGTATGCATAGCACACAGGGAACAGACCAGATTATGTTATGTAAATATTTAACTATAAGACATAATAATTATCTAACAATACATTTTTAGGTCTTTCCAATGGATTTCCATTTGAAAATGTGTCCACACTCCACTATTTTTCATTAGTGGCTGGGTAGGTCCCATCCAGGAATTCTGCGGCTTTGGAAAGGGGAAAAGTTGGGACATAGGGAGTGAAAGGATATGGGCTGGACACCATGCGGATGCACCAGCTCCGCGGGCATGTGGTCTGCTTGAGGCAGAAGAAGACGACGGGCGCCAACTCTGGGAAGGGCACTACCAGTGTGCTGAGGTCGCTGCTCACGTCGTCAGCCGGGCCCACCTCTTCGATGATATCGTCCGCCTGAGTCGGGCCGTAGTCCTCGCAGAGCCCCGGCCCCGACTGGGACACGCCCAGTGGCACGGGACAGTCCTCGGTCGTCATGGCGACGCAGCAGCAGCCTAAAATATACAAGAACAGGTATAGGGGGGAAAAAAACATGTAGCATGAAATCACAACTGCCCACTTTCACAAACCAAACTGCTTCTGGGAATACAGGAGTTGGCACCTGCACTCAAACCCATTTAGCTTGGAATAGCTCCCTTGAGAAAATTGGAAACAACCCATAGCAAAAGGACCTCCTTCTCAAACAACATTATTGAATAATTAAAATGATCATTAAAAGTGTTTTTTTTGGTCATCTCTGCCTTGCCTACAGCCACTATGAGCCTCTGTAGTATTTGTTGGTAAATTAACAGACTCTCTAACTGCTTTTTTTGGTAAGGTATGACTGAAGCTGCTGTCCACTAGTGGCTCTGTTCTCTGCGTGAGGGTTAGGGTGCTCCTGCACCCCACACTGTTACCGAGTTACTTTACTCAGCCCTGTGCACATCCATTAAAATTAATAAGGCACTCTGTTTTTGTTCCAGAACACCAATTCCACCTGCTGTCAGCGTTGCTGTGGTGATGAGCTAAATCTAACTCTGCGGTTTTCTCCTGCCTCTGTTGCCAGTGCTGAAGTGACAAGAGTTCCCCCTCATCCTCCTCACCACTGCCACCCCCTCCACCCCCATTCCCCAGCTTCCCACAGCATCCCAGCATTGCAGATCCAGCACCCATCTCTCTCTACGGCTATAACTGGCCAAGCTGCCACAGATGGAGACAGAGGGAGAGAGAGACAAAAAGAGAGAGAGGGGGGGAAAAAAATTTTTTTTCAATCTCCCCCTGCAGTATTTCAAAATGTCGCTCTCTGTCTCCAACTTTGTCTCTAACACTGTCTTTGAAAATCATAATGAGACACATTGTCTCTCTCTTTCTCTCACCCCCTCTCTCTCAAACACACATACACACTCACATTGGGAGCCTAAATCAAAGAGAGAGGAAAAAACAATGCTAAATAATATAGCGAGTAAGCAATCTAGTGTGTTGTTGAGTACACAAACCCATAATAAAAAACACATCACTAAGACAATACAATAGAACCCAGATGCTAACTCATGCTTTCACTCAGCACTATATAAAACTGTCTGATTTTGGCTTGATTTTAGCTGTGTCAGATATTTCACAGATGCTTGTAGCATCTGTTTACCCATTCCCAAATACACTATGTGGCATAATTTCTTTACACGTTACACTCATGACATCACACAATGATGGCGGCACCCACAGATACTCGTTAAACAGAAAACACAAAATAAGACTATAAAATATACTGTATTATAGTCTTTTAATATATTAATATATATTAAAAAGTACAGACAAGGCTCTTGATGGCAGGGCACCTGAGAGCTGTACCTCAGCAATGCTAAGTCATCATAGGCTACAACATATTACCCGTCTGGCCTGGTCAGACACACACAAACCACATACGCAAGCACTACTCATCCCTATTCAGACACACACACACACACACACACATACACACACATAAGCTGATGTCCCTTATATCCAGGGAGAAAGAAATTTTCTGCACTTGAGTGATTGTGTTCGTTCAAACCGGTGCACGCACCAGTGCATGTGTGTGTAAGCTGTCAGAAATGTAGGCTTACCCCTGAGGCACAGGCCACTTCACCCAATGTCTGAACGACTCATACCTTTCCCCTCTAACATGCCACAAGACAACTTTGTAGGGAAGAATGTGGCAATCTGAGGACATCACAAAGAGCCCCCTGCAGTGTGATTGTCTAACATCACTCTCCTCCCAGAGGACACGAATGCAGAATTTAGGCTTACTTTCTTTTTTTTGGTCCCATCCCAGTATTATTGACTGCCAATTGAAACAAACATGTGTACGGTATTGCTAGCATATGTGTTTGTAGACTACGCATTGTGAAATGGCTGCATAATAAATAAATGTCCTCTGATTAAAAAGGTATACGCTTGGTAACATGTTAAACACTGACATTGTCTCGGATAAGATAAACGTCTTACCCACCAATGGGTAACAGACACAGAAATGAGACTGCAACGACTGACTGCAAAATGAGCAGTGCAAAGATGATGTCAAGAAAACGGCAATCATGGAATAGTCCTAAATACAGAACATAGCGGCCTTGCCAAGGGACATTATGAAGCCATGGGCCTGACTAGATCTTCATAGAATTGATGTTGCCAGTGAATAGGAAATGAAAACGGCATGGCCATATAAACCTTTGCGTAAACTATGGCTGTAATATCCAACACCTCACCTAACTTTCACTTTTGTGCTGATGCTTCATTTTCGTAGCTCGTCAACATTCACTCCGGTGCAGCAGGCCGCCCGCAGCAGCAATTGCACCGGAGACATTTGGCTGCCATCATTTGGAGTGGAAGTCGCTTAGTGTTTAAGGGCACTTCGTCATTATATCTGCCTGCCTCGCGGATTTGTCAACGATGCAACCACGCACTAACGCCCATTAAAATGCATTTTTTCATGAATCCCTGCAAACGTATTAGTCATGTACTTTGATGCTATTCACAATTACTGGCCCGTTTGCTCTATTTGAGATTCTTGCGCTCACACAAACTATCGCGAGCTGCCGAGAGGCGGTGAACAGCAAACTGCAATTTAATGACTTGCGTGAAAAAAATGTGTTCGACGTTTTCGAACTGCCGAACGCGAAAACACGGTGCAGTTGCAACCAGCGTGCACACACGTGCTGCATAAAGTAGTCCTGTTTGTTAAACCCTTGACATCCCTCAAGGGGCAAACAGTGGATGCATGACATTTGCTCCTATTTGGCAGACAGGTTGTACCAGACACTGTGCTATTGCAATGGGACACCAGATGATTGCAAACACAGTTATTTGTAGTGTGTTAGTTAACATAAAATGCTCAGTTCAAACAGTAAGCTACAGTAAGTAAGCTCAAGTAAGTCTATTTCTTTTCACGATTACCAAGCATCAGTGTAATAAACTATTATTTTATAATTAGGCTATATAATTTTGAAATCCCCCATCTAAAGCTCATAATTATGCCATCCATACTGTCTCCTGTAACATTTCTTCTGGTTTTCTCAGACCACAGGTCCTTCTCATTATATCCTTCTCTCTTATTTCATTCCATCTCTTTCTCTCTCTCATTCTCTCCCTCTATGTCTCTCTCATTCTCTCCCTCTAGCTCTGTCTGAAAAAGCATCCCTTTCATCAAGAGCTTCCTCGACCCCCACCCCATCCTTTCTTTGCCTTTCTGGATAGATCCAGAGGGGGAAAGTTGGGAGATCCAATAATGTTGACAATGATTTATAATTAGTGTCCTGCAGGCAATCAATGTCTTTCTAACAATGAATGGCACACTTAGGGTTTTCAGGTCATTAAATCTCTCCCCTCCTATAGTGAGAGGCTATATAATGGGCAACAGCTATACAGTCTTGGCTGGAGGAGAGGATGAACACATAAAAATCCAATGAAGCACTGAAATCTATTAATTAAACATTCGTTTTCTAATTAAGCGGACATAGACTTCAATATTAAATAGCCTACCTCTTATAGGTCTCAGACAGGAACTGAGAGTGAAAAAACTTGTCACACGGTTCTAAAGATGACGTGTCAACACACCATGGACTGTAGAGGACACCACAATCAAACTTCAAGAATTTGTGGTTTAGTAAACTGATTCTCCTTTTCCAGTAATGTTTTTTGTGTAGCAAAAATGCTAATTAAACTGTTGCTATCATTCACTACCATAGTAATCTGCAGGACCTCTGACACAGCATTTACTACAGAATGAAGGCTTGTAATTTGACTTTCATTGTTTTATATCACTTTAAAACCAACATGTTGGCATCAAGTGTGTACCACCCGAAGCCAAGTCTTATTTTATTCAGGGTTTTTAAAAGCATAATAACTGTTTTGTTTAGCACCTTCTTTAGAGATCTCACAAAATAAAAATAAAAGAGAATGGAGCGGTGAAATTTGGGTGTTTTTTTGTGAGGAGGGTAACATGGAATGTGGCACAGAGAGCAATGGATGATGACGTCAGAGGGGGAAATGCAACACAACCATTTATTCTGATGTGGCACACAGCATCTGCTCTTGACTGCACTGATTCATCAATCTAATCTTTCTTTCTGTTTTGGTTTGTTGCTTTTTTTGGGAACAGTTTCTTTCTTCCTTTTCTTTCTGTCTATCTGTTTGTCTATCCCATGCTGAACATTACTGATTACCAGTCAGTTGTTATTGTGCAAGGGATGGAGGGATAGAAACAGCCAATGTGAGTGTGTGTTTGTATTCTGCCCATGGGGAAGCATTAGACCTGCGTGAAGCATGATGGTCATGAGAAAGCAGCAGAAGGGCCCCAGAGGGAGAGAGGCCCAGTAAGAGCATGTGGGCAGTGCTGAGAGCCTGCCTGCCTGCCTGCCTAGCGGTGCCAGCTTGACTTTAAAAACTGTACCTGTGCGTGACTAAGCTAACAACGTGTGCTCTGTTTGTGTGCGTGTCTAGTGTCTGTGTGTGTGTGTGTGTCTGAGTGTGTGTGTGAAACATAGGGCCTCCTTCTCTGCATATAAAACACTATACCTAAATCACTGTCAGGATTTCAATGGACTGCCACGTCCATGGATGCCACTGGGAAAGGGGGGTTACAATAAAGAGTGAGTGAAGAAAGAAGGCAGAGAGTGAATGATAAAAGACAGAAAAGAAAAAGAGAGAGTTTTCTAAGCTTTGTGCCAGTGTCTTCTTACAGTTCTGCATGGAAGCCCACATGGCCCAGATCACAAAGCAGCTTGATGTTGGAGAAGGGGACCGCCACAGGGAAGCCATAATGGGATAATGTACACATGCATGCTCATCATGTCACACACACTCGCACACACACACACACACCCTCACTAACCGCTCATCCATACACTCTCTCTAAGCCATTCCACATACTCAAAATCTTATTTCAGGTTAGAACCATACCCATACACACACTCGCGCACACACACACACATATATATAAGCATTCAGTACATACTCATACAGACTCCATACTCACACACATGCTTCTTCGGTATGTATATTAACATACAGAGTACATACTTATACACACAAGCATACAGGGTACTAAAACACATCACTTCAGTACATAGGCACAGCACATTATCATACACATGCCTCTTTAATACTCATACAGAGAACATACTCATACAAACACAATCATACACATACCCTGACAATTCCCTAATGGAAAGTACTGATCTTATGCATTGGTATGCATTGGTCATATTGTTGCTGTCTTCACACAGGCAGAAGGGCTCAATGATATACAGTGTGTGCACATGGCATGTGTCAAAAGACATAAATAAAGCCACTGATACACACTCACACACATCCCCAACACATCTATGCATTCACACAGAGATGTGACAAACAGACACACGGACGCACAGACAGACAAGGATGGATTCACGCACATAGACCCACACATTCGTATAGGCTGCTAGAGGCACACACATCACACATATACTCTGACACACATAGTCACGCATGCAGTATTCATAATCGAGAGAGAGAAGAAATAAAAGGCATTGTGGTGCGGAGCCAGGTGAGAATATCACTCCTTGGCTGGGTGAATCCCAGTTGTTTGTCTGTCTCTCTCTCTCTCTCTCTCTCTCTCTCTCTCTCTCTCTCTCCTTCTCTCTCATCTGCTCCCTCTTTTCTTTGCTCTTCCCTCCCCTCTTTTCCATCTCTTTCTGCGGGCCATCGCTGCAGAGGAACACTTTGCATCTGCCTAATTACCTCATCTGCATAACCCAAGCACATTATCACACAGGCACACAGGGACGGCCAAGGCTACCAACTTGCATGCATGAGCAGAGTGAGCATGCACATGCACACACATACATACACACACACACACACACACACACACACACTGTTCACATACATAACTGCAGGCATACTCTACATGTCCACACACAAGCACACACACTAACAAAATGCAAGTGTATATTCACACATACACACAAAGCTTCTCTAGTTTAACAATTCCAACATTTCTTAGCCCATTCTTGTAGTCGCATGTGTGCCATGACATGAGATCTAGGTGCGCGCGCACACACACACACACACACACACACACACACACACACACACACACACTTACACACTTTTCTCCGTTTTCACAATAAAAGCATTCTGTCTCATGCGTTTCCACAGCAGGGAGAGGAGCCGCAGCAGCCATGACTACTCCTCCACCTGGCCTCCCCCTCTATCCACCGCCTCCACCTCCCTCTTTCTCTCCCTTCTCATACTCCACAATATTTCTCATATCCCTCCCATATCCCTCATCCTCATCCTCCTTCTTTCTTTCTCCCATCCTCTCCTCCTCTCTCTCCAGCCTGGCTGTCTGCTGCATCAGCGTTTCTCTCCTCTGCTGCTGTGAAATTGGATTTGAATATGGATTTGGAAACGGGGCACTTGCTGGTGAAGAGGACAGTCATAAAGATAAAGAACAGTGACGTCCAAGAGAGGACCGAGAGGGGGAGCAAAGGAAAAGAGAGAGAGGGAGATGAAGTAGAAAGAATGGAAGAATGAATAGAAATCACAAGCCCAAAAACATGAAAGAAGAAAGAGAGGGAGAGAGGGAGAAAGAAAGAGAAAGATCTTCTTGTTGAGGCAAGGATCCTAGGGTGGTGTCATTTCATTGATTAGCTTCAACAAGAATTATACTTTTTTCTGTTTTGTCATTTTCATAATTCATCATTTTCCTTTCTTGTTTTCTCTCTTCTTCAACCTCTTTCTTCAATGCACACACGCATGCGCACAATCACACACGCACACACACACACACATACACAACACACACACACATCACTAAGCTTAGTGAGTGGGCTAGCTGGCTGCCTGCACTCAGGTGAAGAGTGAAATTAAATAATGAAGAAGGAAACACACTTGGCGTTTATGGCTCCTGACATTAATGCACCAGGGAGACTGGCTGGACAACGTTGCAAGCTTGCGATGGGAGGATGAAGGGATGGAGGAATGGAGCGAGGGAGGGAGAGAAAAAAGAGAAGGAGTGTTTGGGGAGCAGACGCTTTGTTCCTTGCCTGTGGTTCTCTTTTGTGCCGTGGAGAAAATGGTTGGATTGCGCAGGGCTCTGTCAGTCAGTGCCCCTTGGTGCGCAGAGAAAAAGAGGATGGGAGAAAGAGGCAAAGAGAGAAAAAGGGGGAGATAAACAGACACATAAGCACTCTCGCTCTTTCTTTGACCGTCTTATTCGCAATCTCTCTGTGTTGCTTTGCCACACACACATGCATTCTCTCTCTCTCTCTCTCTCTCTCTCTCTCTCTCTCTCTCTATCTCTCTCTCTCCCTCACGCACAAACACACACACACACACACACACAAATACACAATGCCTATATTAGCATTATCTCATTGGTGCCTATAGAGATATTTTGTGCTGGTCCTCAGCAGCACTAACACCAAAAGTTGCCCAAGATTGCTGTTGACATTTTCAGCATCCATGTCTCTACAGTCATTCTGAATTGCCACTGTAAATCACCCAGCCAAGCAAAACAAAACAAACAAAGCAAAACAACAGAGAGAGGGCCAATAATGCCGCAAACCCCAATGCCAGCCTGGCCAATTAGGTGTCTGTTGCCATGGTGACCAGGTGTCAGCATGGCCCTGGTGAGAGGACAAAGGGGTGGAGGGTCTCCGCAGTGCAGAGCTGAGGCCTGAGGAGTCTGCTGGCATTGACCCTGCAACCTACAGCAGAGGCTCCCACTCCGCCCTGAGTCTCCACTGATCTCTGTTCCAGGTTCCTGTTCAGCCAGCGCATTTCAGCACACTCCCCCTAAAGAACACCAACACTACTCATTCCACCATAGAAGCCTACTCACAGGCAGCACAGTCAATGAGCGTGTTTCCATGCACAATGAAAAAAAAACTATGGAGAAAAATTATTATCTGATTACTGAAGTTCTCATATAACGGTAGTTATCTGATTACTGAAGTTCTCATGTGAAGTTTATAATGTCGCAATGTCCATAATGATTTTTTTAAGCAGTGTTGAGAAAAAGATTTTTTTACTGTAACATCACTGTCTTTTGCTACTGCATTAGAGCCGTTAGAGCCTTTACCAATATAGCGAGTAGGGTTGCAAAATTCCGGAAATTTTCAAAGTTGGAAACTTTCCATGGGAATTAACAGGGATTTTTGGGAATTAACAGGAATTTATGGGAATTAACGGGAATTCATTGGAAAAAACTGGAAATTATCTCAACTAAAGGTCAGGGACATAAAGATAGTTGGTAGAAAATAATATTTTTGCAGTCTTGGCTAAAACTATGAGATGTGATATGCATAAAGATGAGTAGCCTATAATTTGCTATTCTTCAATCACAGGGGCATAACACACTTCTTGATGCAGGGCTATTGAGGCCGCACCTCCTATACGCATTGTGCATCCTCCCATCACATCTCAATGATTTCTAGAATTATGGACTGCTAAAGCAACCTTTATGAGCCACATACAGTCACTGATACAGACACGTGAGGCTACACATTTGAGGACTACAATCAGTCAAGCAAGTTATGATGATATAACTTAGATGATATTTGTTCTAAAATGTTAGATTTTAGCTAGCCCAATCAAAATATAGATTGCTAGCTCACTGGTTAGGCAGATATGTTAAAGGTAAGCTAGCTAGCACCTTTGTATTAAAGAAGGTAGCTTATCATGGTGCTAGATAGCACAAAATGTTCTGTTTCTTCTGCGTCCTGCTAAACAGTTTTACATAACCACACCTGATTTCATACATCATTT
>JAGFZM010000175.1:1343559-1363559 GCA_017657215.1 Limnothrissa miodon | reverse complement strand
GCACTTCAAAGCACTTCCTTTGCCTTTGTTTCAATGTGGGTAATAGGGATTTTCTATCTATCTATCTATCTATCTATCTATATACATACTTTTCCTCTATACTTTTATACTTTCTTCCTCATACTATCTTCCTCTTTCTTCTTTCCATATTCAGGCTGCTTTCTACCTGCCTCTTTCTGGGGATTTTCTGTAGCTCTGTTTTCCCCTCCTGCTTTTTTATGGCCTGTCTCCTCTTCTTTACCAGAGTGACCAGTTAATAATAATGAGGAACAAATGGTGGCTTATTTTTCCTTAATGCAGTGCTTTTCAGATAGGCAGAATAGGTCCTTAGTATAGGAACTGCAGGATGGTATTAGAACTGTGTGTCTCATGATTGCTGCATGACTCATCCACACTTCATTCTCTCTCTCTCTCTCTCTCTCTCTCTCTCTCTCTCTCTCTCTCGTACTCTCTGTTTTTGAAGTCCTTATAACAACACATTTGACTGCCAGTCTGAAAAATAGACAAGAATAAGGCTATGCACACTTGAAAGCGGGTTTCTGAAAGGAGGTCCATTTGTGCTAAAAATATCTCTTGTCTCTCTCAGTGTATTATGCTGTGCTTTGTAATCAATGAAGTGAAGCTCTCTCTGTTGTTGGTATGTGATAGCATAATGATTCCGATATGTTCTTAAAGTGTTACAGAACAGAGGATCTGAGAGTCCCATCTGGAAAATGCCACACAATGTTCATAATCCCTCAGATTTGTGTGTTCATAAGCAAAACCCATGAATGCAAAAATAGGAATTAAACATCCTTCCACACACATCCCATGCATCTTCACACACGCACATATACACATACATACACTTCAACATACAACTGTATATTCATTAGCTTCTAATTTTTGAATGAGTCTTGAGCTTACCCTGCAACTGCAGCCTTTCACAGAGACCTGAATCAAAACCACCTTTGGGCCAGGTGTGGCTTGCAGCCGGTTACTACACACAGTAGCACCAAAGGCAGGTCAAAGCACCAGGAGCCCTGCGTTCCTATTCATCAGCTGCTGTGGCCTCGAGTGTGTCTGAGCTCTGGGGTGAGTGGCTATGCTATCATCACACCGAGGACAAAGAGGAAGAGTGCACACAATCAGCCGAACCACCTGTGCCGTGACACGAGGCTTTCATTAGCCATGCTGTCGCGGAGCATCTTATTCAAAGACAATCAAGCAGGAACAATAACACATGAACACAAGAAATAACACATGATTTCATAATCTTCAAACCTTGATTTATGCATTGTTTGATTTTTTTGTGTGCTTCTTTAAGAGATAAACAGCTAGATGAAAACGTTTGTAAAAAGAACTGACAGTCCAGTCATATAATGTTATTACGTTTCAGAGACTGATGGGTTATAATAATAATAATATTTGATTACAGGGTTTTACTCACTCAACACACAGCCCTAAGTTTGTATTATCTTGTTTACTAAATAGGTTGTCTGTCATTTTCAGCTCAATCAATGGAGATGGAAGGCTTTGAGGTCAAATTGATTTGACCTTTCAAACTACCTTTCTACTCCTCTGTGGGTTTTTGTGAACGTTGGCAAGCGCACCAATCACAAATCACCAGGGAGGTCACATGCTCAAGATCTGATGATACAAACGGGGTGCATGATGCACATGAGAGTGAAAGTGAGGACAAAGAAGTAAAGAAAGAGAGATTGAGAGAGAGAAAGGGAGAGGGAGAGGAAGAGAAAGGGAAGGGAGACAAGAGGTAAAGAGAACGGAAGAGCCAGACAGGGTGGGAGAATGAGAGGAATGGTCTACTGTGTCCCCTCATTAGCTGTCGACAGCTGACACTGGCATTGAAGTATTCTGTGCAGAACATGCCAGACACCCCCTCCACTGCCAGCAGTGGTACCTTCCAGACACCCACACAACGCTGAGGCCCTCCACTGAGACTGTTCCTCTTTTCAGCAGCACAGGGGGGGTCTGCTCGGCTGCTGGGTAAATATTGATGCTAAACCCAACGTGGGAGAGAGCGGTGATGTGTGTATGGGCATGTGTGTGTGTGTGGGGGGGGGATAACAACAGAGAGAAAGAAAGATAGGGAGCGTGACATAGAGATAGAAGGAGAGACAGAGAGAGAGACAGATGAAATAAGAAAACTGAGAAAGAAAAGAACAAGGGGAATGAGGGATGTGAAGGGGGGGCAGAGGAGCTGGCGAGCCTTTGCAGATGCCTCCGAGTCAAAGTGTCTGCTGGAGGAGATGAGATGAGATGACCTGTGCTTGAGCTTGCCAGCTGGGCAAGCCTTAATGGACCATGACCAGAGTAATATCCCCATCCAATGATGGAGGACGGGGGAAAGAGAGGGAGAGAGAGAAGGAGAGAGAGAGAGAGAGAGAGATGGGTAAGAAGAGAGGACAGGAGAGGGTAGACAAGCGGCCCATTAAACGGAATTTAAGATAGACAAGGGAGGAGGGAGAGAAGTTTCTGATAAAAAGAAGGGAAGGGAAGAGGGTGATGGCGTAGATAGTTCAACAGAAGTGGAGCGTGCGCATAGCGGAGGCATGGCAGCAGACACGAGCGGTGGGTAAGGGGATAAGATGAAAGGGCCTCTAGTGAGGAAAACAAAACGAAGGAAAGCAGGGAGACCGAACAGGAGAGAAGGGGAGAAAGAGTTGAAGGAACAGAGAAAGGAAGGAAGGAAGAGAGACAAGACGAGGGGAGGGAAAGAGAGAACATGTCGATTCTTTCCTCCTCAATCCACAGGGGTCCCATTTTCCCCCAGGGGACAGGGTGTTAGTGGTGGATAGGGGGTTTGGAAGGGGGGGGGTGAAGCAGAAAATAGTAACTGTTTTTACATGGTCTATTTAACCATGACTGCCCCAAGATGACAACAGATTAGCTCGTTTGCCTAATCACTTACCAGAGCCCTTGCGCCCCGTCGCTCACAGCAGGAGGGTCACTCCCCCCTCTCCTCGTACACCTCAGCAAAAGGGGTCCTCACACCCCAGGGCCTAGCACAGCTTCTATCAAAAACTTTCTCCATGCCCCCCCTCCCCCCCTAAGGAAAGGTTCACTTTTAAAAGTCTCAGTGCTTCCAGCTAGAAGCCAGACACTGATAATTAACTGGAGGCACCATTAATCAGCACCACGGACAGTGACTGGAGCCTTCTTTACTTGGGGACTAGGAGTTTGGAGGGGTGTGAACTTTAGGATGGCTGATAGAAAGAGAGGGAGAGAAACAGAGAGAGAGAGAGAGTGAGTGAGAGAGGGAATAAGGTGGACAATAAGGGGATGAGAGAGTTTGTTGTTCTCTCTTTCCTCTTTTTCCTCACTCTATCCTGCTCTCTCTTTCTCTCTCTCAGAACAGCTGAGGCGGCATGTCCTGGGCTGAGGCGTGACAGATGGCAACTGCCTGCGGTTATAGTGGCAGAGGCAGAATAGGGGTGTGTGGCCTGGGCAGGCATTTACAGATACTAGAGCACAAACTACTATCAAAAACCTTCAGTTACCCACCCAATCAGCACGCTCACTTTTCCAAGATTCTTAGACAGAAGAGGGCTGGATGGAAACCATATATGCATCATCTCAAACTTCTGCTGGACTTCCAAGGAAAGTGTGTGTGTGTGTGTGTGTGTGTGTGTGTGTGTGTGTGTGTGTGCGCGCGTGTGTGTGTGCGCGTGAGTGCTTTATCAAACGTATGCTTTTTGTCATCCAGATGAAAATAGCCCAATTTTAGCTCCTTGGAGGTCAATAAAACTACCACTAAAGCTGACCAGTATGTTAAATTCACAGCTTGACTGACTGAGCAATTACTTCAAGAAACCTGAAGACCCCCCGCCTCCCATCTCCCCCTAGCTCCAGTGGGGCTGAGCGTATCATCCAACATCTGTGCCCATAACACCACAGACACACACCATTACATGTACATGATGACACCATTTACCCTATAATGATTACATACTATGATAAACAAATGGCTCATCGCCAACTGTGCCATAAAAGGCAAAGAGAGCTATATACGTGCAATGTGTCTGACTAGCCAAGTGGCTGATGGCTTTATCTAAACTGATTTATACAAGTATGTGATAAATGACGTACCATCGAGGAGGGATGCCAGAGAAGCCATTGACTAAACAGTGATATAAAGATGACTGATAAAAAAAAACAACCAGTGCTCTCATGTGCCACATAGGAACATATACAGTAAATCCACTTTGCTGTATATCTTTTTTACATCATGGGCAGTAACTAGGTCAACCTTATGCTGTATATCTCCATTTGACTTTGCCCTCCCAGCATCTCTGGCCACTGGGCTTTTTACTAGGCTATCTTCACTTAGGGCGCATCCTATTGATTCCTACATGAAATGTGAGGATAGTGGAGATAAAGGAGATAGAGAAGTGAGAAAGAGAACGAGGGAGAGTGAGAAAGAGAATGGAAAGAAAGAATTCATCCTCTACTACTGCCCTGCCTTTGCTTTCTGATGATAAACATCCACTGCCCCAGCCCATTATAAGCTCACTACTCCCTTCAATCATGTGCCCTCTATATCACTCTATCTTTCTTTCACTCTGTCTCTGAGTGTGTCATTATTTTTCCTTCCTCACCCTGTTTACTCTCTTTGGCTCCCTCTATGTGCTGTGTCCATAGAGCTATCTCTTACAAACATGGCCACACCATACAGCATCTAATATCTTCTGTTTCTGTTTCTATCTCTCTAACGTTCTCTCTCTCTCTTTCTCTCTCTCTCTCTATCTCACTCTTTCTCACGCACACACACACACTCTTACACACACACTCTAACCCCCTCTTCGGTATTCATACAATCTTGGCGAGGTCCCCTTAGAGCCCCTGACATGTCCGTGTCTAAAGGCACGGCCGGTAATTGAATTTACTGTAGAGATGGCAACAACCCAGACTGATTCAGAGAGAGAGAGAGAGAGAGAGAGCAGGAGTGAGGACGAGAGGAAGAGAGAGTGAGCGAGTCAGGGGAAAAAGAAAGTCAAGAGCATGAAGTGGAGCCAGTGTAACAATTAAATTACCAATGCATATAGTCAGGTCAGCGTGACAACCACAATCAACATGGTGCAACCTGTTGAAGTGGCCTGAGTGTGTGTGTGTAGCAAGAGTGTGTATGTGTATGTAATACATGAAGGGTTCAGATGCAAAAGCCTCTAAATCCATTTTTAGAAATATTCAAAAAGGACGTTATAATAATATTTTATAAGTAATCAGTAAAAAACTAAATTCATTTTTATTCTTTATTCATTTCTTTTTATTATGTAAAAACAAATCAAATTGGATTTGGACTGAATATATAGTTCGTCAAAATTAAAAAAATATATTTCTGTAAATTAATTAAAATGGCTTTTAGAGGCTTTTGCATCTGAACTCTTCACATAGGTACACGTGTGTGTGTGTGTGTGTGTGGGCAGGGATGAGGATGAAGCCCCCTTGTCTCTCATCTGCTCCCCATTAACAGGGGTGAAATTACATGGCTGTGTTGTGGAGAAGAGTGGGGTAGTGGGGGGGACTAATTAACGCCAGTCCTTCAGGGATTAATGTCAAACCTCAGCGCATTCAGCCCCACACTGATGGGAACCAGTGCACTTAGATAGATGGGGGAAGAGCTTGGCAGAGAGAGATGAAGAGAGATATAGAGAGAGAGATGAAAGAGAGAGAGAGAGAGCTAGAGGGTGGGCAAGGCCATTCTTTTTAGCTGTTCTTTTTGTTTTACAGGTTTTTCTTTATTTCCATTTACTCGTAAATTTGGGCATTCAAGTCTTTGAAAGATGGGTGAGAGAACATGAATTACATGAATTTTAAAGGGATATGCTACATTTTTGGAAAATATACACATCTCAACATCTGTATGTTTTTACCACAACATCTTCAGTTCACACAAACTTTCTTTGAAGGGTAGCACTTTTAGCATACAGTAGATCATTGAATCAGATTGGACCATTAGCATTTTGCCTATTAGCATCTTGCTTAAAAGTGACTAAAAATTCTGATATTTTTCCTAATTACAACTTGACTTTTCTGCAGTTGTGTACTAGGCCCAACAGAAAATGAAACATACACTAATTTTCTAGGCTGATATGACATGGAACATACTCTCATTCCGGTGATGTAATTAAGGAACATTGCACCCTACCACGAGATCAACTGCTTGCACTACTTGACAATTTTCAGGTATGGTAGAAAATTTCCTTGAAGACTGCCTAAATGAGAGCATGAAGTAATTTCCCAAATATAAGCCGCCTTGCGTATAAACCTCAGCAAACAAACAAATAAAAACCATGTACTTTGAACATGAACCTTTTACTGAGCTTCTTAGTACCTTCATCCATTTATTAAACTCATAATGAAATTTCATTATCATCATCATTATCATCCTTATCATCTTCATCCCCAACATCTCTCCTCTGTTTTGATGGCTGTCACCACAGCAAACAGGGGGCCGCCATCACCTCTGCTTGTCTCTCCTCAGGCTCCACCTGTACTGCAGGAGGCCACTGCAGTCCAGGCGGCCTGTGGTGTAAATCTGTCCCCTCTACCCACTCCACAACACCTGCCAGGATGAATCATCAGCCTTCAGCCCTTCAGCATTCACATGCTAACACAAGGGTGGACCATGATGAGCCTATTCTCTCTCTCTCTCTCTCTTTCTGCCTCAGTCTCTCTCTGCTCCCTCTCCTTCTCTCCACTGTCTCACTTGTACACACAGACGTACACACATAGACACACAGACACACACACACACACACACACCAAAGCACCAAGGCCAAAGGTTAAGAATCACCCTGCACTCATGAGTGTCAACCCATTAAATGTGAAAATGAAATATCCAGGGCTGCAAATACAATTGTAGAGGGGTTATTATTTATTTATTTATTTTTTTTTTTTTTTTTGAAAATCACATTTTCTAAAAAGCTAATAAAACACTCCTTCCTTTCCCCCTTCTTCTCCCTTCATAATCTTTCATGCCTTTCTCAGTTACTGCATTTCCCTATTTAAGCAACAGAATGTCTTTGGTTCCTTTGTATTATCCTTTTTGATTTACTTATGGGTCCTTTTCATTGTCATACTCTATAGAAAGTATAATATCTAATAGACTAACATACAGACATATAGACAATGTATAGACTAACACTGAAGCCTATTCAGAGCAACCTAAAATACTTTCAAGCAGCTTTTCAGCCCACACCATCTACAAGAGTTTTGACATTTGCATTTGACCTATACTCTTAGGTTTTAAAGGTCAGTGTCTTAATGTGTTTGTGTCTTAAAACATGTGACACATTGTGTCAAAACCTATGAAATCATGTTGGTAACCAAACAAGCAAGCATTATTTCTAGCTAATCACCAACCAGTCCAATGCTACTACGGACTGTAAATACTATTTAAAGAATATGTAGGCTCTACACAGCCTGTAGGCTGATTTTTTTCCAAAAGTAACATCGTTGTGTCACACTGCATATCATCACGGTATATTGCAAACAACTATTATGCTGTGCTCTAATATCTAATATCATGGCATTATCATTACATATAATAATTTGGGTCTGCGTATAGCCTAATCCAGGTTTTCTTCCACTTGCTGGTCTTTCTCTAATGAGTTTTCAGATCTTGTGTTGGGCCTTTCAGAGGTGCTTGTCTCTCAATGGTCCCTCCCTGCGGCTTTGCCTGACATGCAGAGAGGGACACGGCCCGTTTAGCCCCGAGAGCCAACAGCTGTCAGGGCAGTCATAATATCTCCTGTGTGTGTTGCCTTGTAACTCAATCAATTAGAGCACCCAGTGCCCAGAAAAGGCCGCTATTTGCATCCCACTGAGAGTGCAGTGAGCCAGAGAGGGAACAAGGGGACTAGGGGAGAATGCTGACATGCAGAGGTGCTCTTCCCTGGTCCTCCTGTCTTCACTGCCTCACAAAGTAGAGCTCTTCATTAAGGCACACAGGGTGGTTGGAGTGGAGTGTGGCAAGTGCCTGCCAAGGGATGTCAATAGGTATAAGAACAACAGCATTTGCTATTTTATTAACAGATGAGGGCATAAGAAAATGAAACTTCCTTGACCTGATCAGTTAGAATAGGCTACCATTTTGAAATTTTGGTCTAAATTCAGACGTTCTAGACTGCGCCAGACGTTCTCATACCTCCCAGCTGCAGCATCAAGTGACATGAAACAACATGGGTTGATTTACGCTGGTTAATCCCTCTAAGCTTTATTATAAGTTACAGATTTCACTTAAGTGCAGTATAATATCCAAGCTGTGAACCACAACTCATTTCAGCGCCTCGCCCATTAACTGTCCATTCTTTTCTATATTCAACAAATTTCACTCTTTGAATGAACGTATGGGTAAATGGGAAACAAACACAGTTGGCTACCCAAATGTATTATTTTGGAATAAATGCATGTTTATTGGATAGTGACTCAGGACAGCCTTTGTATCCTGACAGCAGTCAGAAGTGTCTTAGTATGAAGTGTCATTTAACAAAGTGTCTGTGTGTGTGTGTGTGTGTGTGTGGTGGTGGGGGGGGGGGGTGTTAAAACGTGAGGACTGGTGCTGCTTTGGCTCCATCATCACACCTGGCGACGGGCCACAGCACCCCAAGTTCTTCCCTGTGGCGAAGAAGCCATGGCTGTGGAGAGTTATGGGGGGGGAGGGGGGGCTGGAGGTTGGCTGGCAGGTGTCGCTGGTAATCCCGTTAATTCACAAGCACCAATCAGTGGCAGCCCAGCCAGAGCGTCGGAGGAGAACTAATCCATTGAGCGCAGACACTTATGGTGATTCTGTCCGTGGGATGGGGCTTCACATGGGCTGTCTCAACCACCACACAAACACGCACACACACACACACACATGGGAAGTCTGAGCCCTGCCATCCCTAAAGGCTTACCTTATTAACTTATGTCCTGCTCTTTCTGCCCTATGCTTTGTTTTAGTTGGAACTGTGAAGCACACTGAGTTGGCACAGTGTATGAAATGTGCTATGTAAATAAATAGCTTTGCCCTATTTTCACTAGTGGTGCTACTGTTGTGGTCACAATCAAGCTTTGCTTTGGTGAAATAACATCCATGATTGGAATTTTCAGCAGACAAAGAGAGAAATGGTGGAAGAAAGAGAGTGGAATCGAAGAACGAGACTTTTGTGTTTACACAGTATGAGTGTCTCGTAATACAGTAGCCTAAAATAAGTATTGCTGGGAGCAGCAGCTAAGATCCACTCTATCCACTCTATTCTTTTCCATGTTTTAAGTCCTAGCAAGTTTCAATGGCAGTCATGGGTGGTGGAGATCAATCTGTTCACGGTCCACCCGTAGTAAGGGAGGACTGCACTTTTCCCAGTACCAGTCGAGGAGGAATCACGCAGCATCTTTGATTATGTATGATCCTTTAATGTGAATGAAAGAGCTCTGTGTCGAGAAGCAGCAAGAGATTACAAGCCATAATGAGCCACGGGATGTGTGTTTGTGCACTGCATGACAGGTTAGAAAGGAAGAGAGAGAAACAGAAAGGGGGAGGAAGAAGAGAGAGAGAAAGAGAGAGATTGAGTGAGTGTGTGTGAGAGAGAGAGAGAGAGAGAGAGACCCAGGAGGCATGTGTTTTATGCTAGAATCTGACGGCAACAGTCATGCTCATTACTGTGGATTTCTAAGGGACGGTACCAAGCGAAAGGAAATCACAGCACCTTTGCATCCCAGGCGATGTGGGAAAGGAAGAGGGAAAATCATGGCACTCTGACTCCTTGACTGGGTGTGATGTTACTTCGCATCTTAAGGATGCCTGAATAACAGCACCACTAATTACCAGTTAGGAATGGATGCCACACACACACACACACTGATTCTACACTGTATAAACATACATAATCCCATCATGTACACAAAGGATGTAATAACTCCACTCATGGAATGTCTGCAAACTCTCTCACTCATGCATACACACACACGCACGCAAACACACTCACACACAAACCTACACAAACATCAGGGTTCAGAGCTGTGTGTTACTGTTACTGTGTGGTGGTAGAGCAGATGAGGAGTAGTTCAGGCTTAAGTCATCATTTAATATGAATCATTTTCCCGGCAGAGCAGAGAACAGGGAGTGCACAGCCTGTGAGTGGTGTGAAAAGGCAATGTGTGTGTGTGTGTGTGTGTGTGTGTTTGTGCGTGCAAATTTGGCCAGTGTATGAATGTGTATGTAGATATACAGTAGGTCCCAGTCTGTGTGATTATGTATGTGATTGTGATAATTGACTATAACTAACTGTCAAGTCTGACATTTTACTATGTTAATTTATTTCAAAGACAACCTCATGTTTGTGTATAAGGTAAGGCTTTACATATAAACAAGATGTTTAACCAATTTTAGCCAGAGGGTGTTGAAGCAGGTCAGTATAGCGATCTGTGCTTACAGTAAACATGCCAAGCTGCTTACATTATTTGGTATCAGGTGAAGAGAATGCTTTATGAGTCAGTTAACAACGTCATTGGATCATGCCCATAGGATGCCTCTCATTGGCTGGTTATTGAGACACTATTTCTGTGTTAGCCAGGCAAGAGAGGCTCATTAAACCCGTTATGGACAGATATTTTTTACTCTGTGCCAAATGGGATGACCGAAACTATGACACCTTCTACACATCAACGCCACAATTATCTCAGTCCAGTGATTGCAGGTTAATTTATCTCCTCCTTACAGATGAATTAGTCCCTTACAAAAACAGCCACCAGCAAACACACACACACACACATGCACCTTTCCTCCTCCCTCACACCTACTGTCCCTTGCCATTGAAACTGACACTCTCGGTGGACAGCCACTGTGTGAATGAATGAGTGTGCCAGTGAACGAGAGGGAGGAGGGGTAGGAAGAGAGAGCAAGAGAGATGGATAAAAGGGGTGAAGAGGTGGAGAAATGAAGAGTGGGTGACTGTTTTTAAGGTACAGCTGAATCACTGACAGAAAGTCTGAGTAACTGAACAACTGGCAGAGACAATGACTGAGGAGTGAGGGATGAATAGATAGATGGATAGATGGATGGATAGAGTAGAGTGAACAGAAGAGGAATGCTCTAACCACCATCCTCCACACACTGTCACAGCTGAGGTGTCCATTCCTCCACAGCCCACTCTTGAGACAGGACATTCGTTTAGCTTTTGTCTTACACTAGCCCATTCCACTGCATTTAGCCCTCAGACAAAACACCTCACACTCACCGCTAGCTCGTAAAAAGGGCACAGGTGTCTGTACTCAACTCTTGGCTGTAAACCCTGTAAAAGGACCATCTGCTTCTGGCCTCGCTCTTCAGGGACCTGGCTACAATTGTATCGCGCTCTCGCCCAAGCACCTGAACGGATAGCGAACCATTAAGCAAACAAAAGCAGATACGTCCGCGCGTCCCTGCCAGATAGACACTCGAGCTCCTGACACGGAAAGCTGTTCTTCCTGTCAGAAACATATTTATGATATAAGCACTGTGGCAGACGGCAGCCTGCAATTAACTTTGGAGCGATATGACAATTCACAAGACTTGGCAAACCGCGCATGATAGGCTGAGAATGGGGATTTGACAAACAGAGAATATGAGTTTGTAGACTTGAGACTGATGAGACAGTCTGCGGTTGGTCTATCCAATGGCAGCCCTTTGTTTAATTGTACCAATATGGTCAGCACGTACTGCACTGGGAGCTATACTGACTTTGTCTGGACAGTATAATGCAGGTAGGCAGGTTAGGCATTGTCTGTTTACTTGTTTTGATGTTCTTCTCTTGTAGACATTGTTGTTTTGCACAGCTGGTCAAGTCAATTGTGGGAACAATGCAAACCACAAACCAGCACAAACCAACAGATCAATGTGAAGGTCTTACAAAGAAACCCTCCAACAACCGAACAACTGAAGATCCTTTTTTTTGTATTCTTGCCACTAAAATGACAACATCAAGATAAAAGCTAAATCATCAATCAAAAATATTGCAATTATCTTTTCACTGAACATTTATAGATAAATTCATCATCTACACGTTTTTTATTCGATTAATTGATCAAGACAGTAAGTATAAGGAAAGTATAAGTATAAGTTTAAGGAAACAGTGTATTAGTTTGCCTAAAGCCAAGGGATGGCTGACATAAGCCATTGCAGAGACAGGAGAGGAGGCCTGTTTGCGATTTGCAGAAGTTGCAAGGCAAAAGTTTTTTTTTTTCCGCTTTACTTTTAACGGATTTCTGCTGCTATAATGCTAATCAAAGAGATTTCCACTTCGTAGTAAAGGAAATAGATTGCACGAGTAAGGATGTTACATCACCTTGTACCTCCCCACCACACACACACACACACACACACACGAACGCACGCGCGCGTTGACTTTATGATACTCAGATATGATGATATTCGAGGAATGGGTAGACACATAAAAACACAAATATCACAATGCCTTTCTCATTAGCTCTTCTGCTTTCATGCCCTCATTAAACAGCATGTCTACAGCACAAGGGTTTTATTCGCAAGTGCTATTTTAAAGAGTTAAAACAAAGACGTACAATTAACCAAAAAAACAGCGTCTCTTCATTAACCACTTACTTAACGACACATTTAACCAAATATATCCCTTACGACTGGGATTATTAATGTCTCAGGAAGCATTCAAAATTAAACGAGACAAACAGACTTGGATTTGTTTGCATCGATAACACGTAATACACCTCAGGAAGGCTATGTTACGGTTAGCCGACAACAATTTGAATAAGTTTGGGAATTAAGTCATACATTTGGGTGCCTAACTTATTAAACGGCTTGATTATATGATAACACAACACATTTTTCTCTACATTTACGACAAATGTGCTTTAGACACTTACCCCTTGTAACATCAAATAGATTTGGAGAGAATGGCTAAATGACGGTAGGGTTGGTTTTCATGAGCACCTATGGAGAAAAACAAATCATGTTCCACTCAAAGTAATACGTCAGAGCACTGTAATCAAATAGAGAGGTTAATGATGCCACAAACTGCCAGAGAACACGAGAAGTTTTCATAATTATCTCGTTATGATTTTTTCCTTAGTTGCAACCAACGTACATCGGTGTGGAGCTACTTCTCTGGCCGTATAACGCCTTCGCCGCAGCCAAGGTCGCAAGGCTCTTGACTCTTGAAACAATACACTAACAGGTTTGCCTGTACTCACTCTAATGAAGAAATAGTCCTTAAATAACCTATCGAAAAATCCAAGTACCCCATAAATAAGTGGCGGTGAATAGTAGAATAAACATTTACTGTACCTCTGTTCAGCAGTTTCCCTGTAAAAATCCACGTTTCTCTCTCTTCTTGCCGCCAGTAGAGTTGAGTTTCCAAAGAATTAATATTCTCCTCTCCCGCGGGTAACTATTTCGAAAATATCCACACTTTTGTGGTGAGTAGAATTAGCACTCCAAAACAATTATATATGTTTTCTGTGATAACGTTTCACATCGTTGAATCTATATCATGCACCGTTTTGCATGTAGCCTGTGGAGGTCTTCGTTCACTTTGGGTGGGTAGGCGAGGCGCACTCGGAACCAAACCGCTCGGTAATCCACAGTGCCGACAAAATGATAAACACGGGCTTCTGATCCAAGAAGAGTCTTTGTCGAAGCAAAATGTCCCGTTCATATTTCGAACGATAACTTCTGGGCGCTCTGCACCTTAGAGACCTACCTGGTCCTCCGCGGCGTGGTCACAGTGTTCTAGCAGGTGAAATTGCATCTCTTACCACCTCACCGGCACATCAAAAAACTCTATCCGAAAGCTATACGCGAGTGCACACAGTCTGTCGCGCCCGCGCCTGACGCAGAGTGTTTCTACTTCTTTACCTGCACCTGACAATACGGTTACTTTAGAGTGAATCAGTATCACAATTTTTTTTCTTAACCGATTTATAAGTGTACAATTGTCACTCTTTTTGGCGCCCGGCACTCCCGGTTTTTCGAGAGACATTCATATCACTGAAGGGGCGAAGCTACATGGAGTTGGTTAGGTGGAGAGACTGAGTGGAAGCAACTGGAAAGATTATTTGCGCTATTACCGCATTATACAGAAAGGCTTCCGTCTAACCGCCTCAGTGGATTCGGATAGTTGAAACTACATCGGTGTTATGAGAGGGACAAGCACCTCTGTATTTATTTGTTAAATAACCAATACATCTGTAAAGCAATGCAGAAAAAAGCGATTTCGTGTGTGCAGTATTCGACTAGCCGATGAATGGGCAAAGAAATGATAGGATGCGCATAATATTATGACTGCTTTAATTGGGACATCCTAAAATATTTCTCTCCATTACCATCTATTGAAAACGGATGCACACACACATACATACAAAGGGAGAGAGAGCGAGAGAAAGGGAGAGAGAGAGCGTCCCTTACTGACAGCAACTGTTTATTCTTTCTCATCGGACCCTAAGAAAATGTAAAAGGCTTTTATGGTGATATCAAAACAGAATTCTGAAATTTCACAGATTCCAGAGTTTACCACATTATTTTCACAATAGAAACCAAAACACATTAAAACACGGTTACAAACAAAACGCTTGCCACTGGAATAGCGTTAAGCACCACGGATAGCGATAACTCTCTCCAAGGTACTGAACTTACACATCAATGTCTTGAGAGTGTAAGTAGACGGGCGATACATTTTCATCCAGCTGAATAGTCGCTAGCCATACTCCATGTTTAAATGTGCCTAGTGAATAAATAACATGAACAAAATTCAGGAGAGTGACCTTTAGAGTCATTGGCCATTCAGCTGACATATTATGGATCCCTATATCATCTCAGCGTGACACCTGCATCTAAGGAAGAGAAGGCAGCAATATTTTAATCTCTAAGCTTTGTTAAGGGTTTTTACTAGTATTTCCAGATGTTGGATACCCAGGCCCACTGAATCAATGTAACAACTGTGGCAAAAGGTACTAATGTAACAAGTGTATGTATACAGTTTGCACATATGTGTGCGTATTTGTGTTTGTTAGGCTCCAATAAGCACATTCCCTTCACCTCACTTCACCCACTTCACCTCACATGGCAGATGCTAAGCAGTGTCTATGATTTCAGCTGAAATTTTCCCAGTGACTCATTTAGTTCTAAATACTTTTAAGGAGTATAAAAGAAAGGGCAGTGGTTCATGGTCAAGACATATTGATCGATTCACATTGACAACATCAACAAATGTTGCAATCCCTAAATTGATAAAGCCGTTTCTAAAGAGATATTCACAAAGACACTACACTAATCTTTGCACCTACCGTATATAATAGAAGCATCACATTTAATGCTTGACTATGTGTTGCTTAATCACCAGTGGAAAATGCACAAGTACCAGTAATAGCAGAGTAGGTGGATATAAACAGACGCATTAGGACAGAAAAACGAAATTAAATTAGATTAAATTAGAGTTAATAAATGTTGGTAAAATTGGCCACTATTCAAAAGAGATCAGAGAAACATCACAGAGGTGTTGTTATTGTTTGCTCACAGTCAGTATGACATGGCATGGCAGTATGTCATGACAATGTAGCATGACATCACTGACATCGGTCAGTCAGAACAATGATAAACGAGTAGCATACATAAATCTGCCATGATACCACCACCTGCCACCTAGCATCAACTATGACCCTGGAGTTGAATGGTAAACACCATTATGAAATCACTAGCAGTGTGTCATCTCACTTTTATTTAACTTGTCTGTGATGGTGCAAGTGATGAACGTTAGAAAAGCAAAGGTAAATGTTTAAGCTGATGGTAATATTGCCTAGAGGTCATGGTCCTCTTCTCAAATAAGGACATTCAGTTTAGCTGGTCGTTGAGCTTGCAAACAACAGTCAGCAGATTCTCTCTCTTGTCTGGCACAGCCTTCTGATGAACTGAGAGGAGTGTGTGTGAGAGAGAGAGAGAGACAGAGAGAATTAAAGAGAGAGAGAGAGAGAGAGAGAGAGAGAGTGGTGTGTGTGAGTATGCAATGGGGGTGCAATTGAGGCTCTTGCTTCACTGACCCAGTGATATATGGGCCGCTTGGCAGCACTTCCCTCCATTGACGGACAGGTGTGTGAGAGAGAGAGAGACAGAAAGAGAGACAGACAGTGATAGGGAGAGAGGGGGGGTTGGCGATGGTGGATGAGGCAAAGTGAGGCAGAGTGAGAGCTGCCACTGAAAGATTGATGGCGGCTCATGGGGTGGTGTCAGCGTGCGGAGGGCTCTCGTGTGGGCACAAAGGGAAACAGATGTAAGAGGTGACGAGCCGCCTGAATGTTTCATGAGCTCAGCAGGGTGAGACCGCCTGCCCACCCACCTGCCCGCTTGGGCACTTCTCCACTGATCGCCCACCACTGCGTTGGTCCAGGAGACGGATAGCTCGGAGACCTGGTGAGGATAAGCAGAGGAACGTCCACTCCCTAAAGGACAAAAACAGAAGAGGAGGAAGCCATTGAGGAAGAGGAGGAGGTTAAGGCCGAAAGAGCTGACACCGACAAAAGTGCAATGGGGTATCAAAAAACATGTTGTCCTGTTCTAACCTTGCATTGGGACTGAGGGCCGGGGCAAAGTTGGTGTAGGGTTTCTAAAATGGTGTCTAACTGTATCTGAAAATGAACTCAAAAGTCACAGGGCTTCAATAGAAATATCTAAAAATGGAAGATGCAAAGCAATGCAGTCTTAGATTTTTGCCTTATGGCTGGGACAGTATTCTGGCTCCTCTTGTGACAAATGTCTGTGTCAGTCAGTCCTTGTCAGGTGGTGTGGAGGAAGTGTAACTATAAAGGACATATTAGAGTGATGTTATGAATGCCTATACAGGATTCCACTGTGCACTCCTGCAGATTCTTGTCTTTTATCTTGACCCTTCAAAATAATTGGAATATTTAAAGCCTCTATGTGTAGGATTTATCTTCTATTTATCTTCGTCTTTTATTAAAAATATATTTTTTATTTTAAAAATGTAATGTAAAACAATGGTAATTACCTCCATGAATAAATTGTAGTGTTCCCGTAAACTTGGTAATTTCCATTTATGTAGAGATGTGGCTGGGTACCAAATGAGAATATCCATTTTGCGCCGCCATTTTCAAAATGAAGACCATGGGAAATGAGGACAGTGGGAAGGGGAGGGCTAATACATTTTATTCAAACGTATGCAGTATACCACTTCACCGATAGATGGGAGAAATTCTCATACGAAAAAAAAAAATCTGACACATAGTGGGTTTAATTAATAAACATTAACAAATCATTTGCTGTAGTATTTAACTTACTCATGATAACTCCAAACTTGAGACTGTTAGAAGTTAACAAATGTTTGGTATCATGCATTTTGTAAAACAAAAATGGCACACAGACTCAGTTTTCATATGCTATCAATACTTGTTATCAGCTTTTGTTGTCATTCAGATGCTTGCTTAGGTACATAGAGCTCCAGGCCTAGGCCAACACAACACCTCCTCCCTGCAGGGACACGGTGAGGATCTGGCTGTTATCCAGGCACTGAGAAAGACTTTGTAACCCCCCCACACACACACACATACACACACACTCACACCAAACACAAAGACACACACCTCACTACCTCTCTGAATCACCAGCGATTTCCCATGACAGCGACACAGAAACAAAACCCAACTTCCATTTTCATGCGCTCCGTGGAGCTGTTAAGTGCTTTGTGCTGCGACACTGCTGACAGAGCATCTCCTTAAACCTGCATTCATGCGTCCTCCATTGTTTCTCGCCACCCCCATTGCCTCCTTGGGCCCATCTTGTGTGGCTTTGATGGGAAACTGTAAACATAAGCCGCTCTCACCCTTGCAGTCCTACAGTCATTATGTTATGACAGTTTCCTGTATCGATCGATCCATGTAGAAAAGATGGTAAGAACCATCTAACTGAAGGGTTGGGAGTCAAACAATGATATGAAAGAAGGGAGAATAAGATTTTGCCGACAACAGATTTAGTTTAAAAACTAACCCCACTGATTTTTTGCTGTATTACATATCTGATGCTCAGACGTATTCATTGTGCAGATGAATTATAAAAGAAAAGGCTCAGGGCAGGGCTGGGCGGTACACAGAAATCAGCACAGAGAACAGAGAAGGACTTTATGTTCCCTGCCTTTGGAGAGGTTTCTGAGAATGTGTGGGGAGGACCTGGAATCAGTTCAGTGTCAGGGTCATTATGGGATGTAGGGAATTGTTGTCCAGCGTGTGTCTTCACCCTGTCTCCACCAGCAGCCATTTTCTGCTCCAGAGGGGAGAGACAGGCAGACAGCATGGAGACCCAGGCAGCAGTGCCACATGGCCTGTTAACAGACTCTCTTCATCTCTCTTTCTCTCACTCTCTTTCTTTTTATCTCTCACATACTCCCTCTTTCTGTTTCTCTTTCATTCTCTCTCCCTCTCTTTCTCACTCTCTCTCTGTCACACACACAAACACACACACACACTGTGAAGACGAGACAGCTGGAGGCATGGGGTGCACGGGAGTCAAAAGGTGCCCCCCGGTGGGCACATGGTGTTTGCAGCGGCTTGAGCTCAACACTTGACGGGAGAAGCGCAGGCAGGCAGGTACGTCTGCCTCTCATCACTCTCTCGCTCACATTCTGTTGTCCCTATGGGTCAGTGCCTGGCTCTGGCTCTCTCACCCTTTCTGTGTGTCTGCACAACCACCCCTTCCTCTCTCTCTCTCTCTCTCTCACACACACACACACACACACACAATATACACACAAACAGACACAACATACAACATACACACACACATACTCACACACACACACACACACACAAGAAGTACACACACATACAGAGATGTTAGAGATGTTCATGCTCTGGGGCAGCTTGGCTGGTCTCAGTGTTTCTCAGAATGACAGATCTGTTTAGTGGCAGGGCTAGGCTGAGTCAGAAGGACCAGAAAGAGAGATGGAGGGAGGGGGGGTTGAGACACTGAAAGAGAAGGAAGGAGAGAGAGAGAGAGAGTTGAAGAAACAAGAAAATGAAGAGGATGAGAAAGTGTGATGGATCTTGATGACAGACTATGCCTTGAAGGAATCACACGAGGGTCATCCTTCACCAGTCCTTGACATTTTGTACAATGTATTAGACATGTATTGACTACTATTTATATGCTTGTAATACACTCAGATTCATCTGACTTGGATTATGTACAGTGACTCTTAGGGAACTATCTTGAGACATTGGAATTCAGCCTTTGCCTATCTCTCTTTCTCTCTGTCTGTTTCTCTATCTGTCTGTCTGTGTCTTTCCCTCTCCGTTTCTCTCTGTGTCATCTTTCACATCTTTCTTGTCACCGAGAACAAATGAGTAAGCGGCGAGGGGTCTCGGTTCTCTCCTCTCTTCTCCTTCCATCCACTTTTCTCCCCTCTTTTCTCTTCTCCTGAATAGCGGGGGACGTGCAGCTGATTTGGGCTGAGTCATACTAACATATGGTGGTCCCATCATCAGCCCATTCTGACAGTAAACAAGGCCCTCTGGGGGGAAGGAGGAGAGTCTGTGGTCAGTGGTGGTGTGTCTCACGGTGGCCTGATGAGGTGTGCTAGGGGTCAATTTTGCAGAATTCTCCAGCAAACATGACTTTGAAAATATATATGTGTGTTTGTTTGTTTGTGTGTGTGTGTGTTTCAAGGGAATGGTAAGAGGAACAATGTGACTCTAGGGCAGGTCATAAGAAAAGGACGGAGTCTAAGTTGTAACTGTGACAAATGCCTCCTAAAAATCACACACACAAACAGACACAAAAATGTGGTCCAGTTCAAAGATCAAGTCTTCAGGGAATAACCTTTCTTCAGTTATATTAGCATATTGATGTACTGAGGAATATGCACACACACACACACACACACACACACACACACACACACTCATACATGCATAGTTTTCAACAGACAGCTCAACATCTGTATATATCTGCATACATTTAGTCTACAAAACACCTTACATCTTTGACCACATAGTACATTTTAAAT
>JAGFZM010000175.1:1268740-1338159 GCA_017657215.1 Limnothrissa miodon | reverse complement strand
TGTGTGTGTGTGTGTTTGTGTGTGTGTGTGTGTGTTTGTGTGTGTGTGTGTGTGTGTGTGTGTGTGTGTTTGTGTGTGTGTGTGTGTGTTTGTGTGTGTGTAAAAAAGAGAAAGAGAGAGAAAGTGTGGAAGAGTGTGAAAGAGGGAGAGTAAAAAATAAAGTGTGTGTGAGAGAGCATTTGTGAATGTCTGTTTGTATGCATAAGGGAAAAGTGATTGCAATGTTGGGTAATAATTTGTCGAATTAGACATGATGAGACTCAATTCACAGATCTCTTCTACAATGAGGAGAATGTTTTAGGAGGAGTTGTAACAGCCCTGCTGGTGCTTGTGTGTAATTAGCACTGCTCTGATGCTTCTCTCGCCACGCATTATGCACTCGCTGACTTTAGCGTCAAAGTTCCCACTAGGCAGACGGTGTGTGTGTGTGTGTGTGTGTGTATGTGTTTAGGGGAGGGGGGTAAACTGCCTTGACACTGCACAACAGAGAGTATGCTCTATCAGAGGCTGTGCCTCTAAGCACCCCAGAGCACATCGCTTTGAGCACAGCCACACCATCTCTGCGTGGACCACTTGTACTGCACATGATCATAACGGGACGATTGCAAAACAAAATTGAAGTCTCAAGCAAACTGAAGCTTGCTTGCTTGTTTTGGTATCTCTTAGGATTGGATAGGATTGTTTAAAAATTTCTAAGATTGTCATTTTGGCCTACGTCGCAAGATTTTGGCTTCATCACTTTTTTTTCTCATGTGTTAGATGCATTTGATCAGAATGTAAGTCATTTCAGATTACACATGTCTGATGGCACTGCATCTAAATGGGTCCATGCAGAGTCTTTATCACATCTAGGCCAAGACAGGACTGTAAAATCTGAGGAGATGGCACCTGATGGTCCATGACTTTAGTCATTCAATATGTAATTATTGTAATGATTGTGATTAAACACTGCGGGATTAGTTGCACAATCTCTCCACTTCAGTGGGAAAGGTTCATTCCAGTAGAGGGATCAAAATCATTTATCTCCCCAAATGGTGGCAGCCACATCATGTTGTGTAGACTGACTTGGTAAAAAAAAAAAATACACAACATGAAAAAATACTCAGAAACTTAAACTCACTCTTTAAACACCTACACACATTTTGTTTTGCATTCAAGAATAAAATACAGATGTTATTATTATATATTCTCTTCCTTTATTCTATGCACACACACACACACACACACACACACACAGGTTAATCAGCATCAATTCATTCACCAGAGAGTTCACCAGTGGCGGCGGATCGCTCCTTTTTGACCTTCGCAGCCATGGCTAGAGACGTGGGAGCGGCTCTTTGAGTAAATGCCGCCGTCTGGCCTCTCTGAATGTTAGAAAATGCTAATGGACTCTGTTACGCTACTCTCTTTCTCTCTTTCTCCTTTTGTTCAAACACACATAAAATACACATAAAATACACACAGCAAGACCACCATACACTTCTTCACTCTCGCTGCATTTCCACCTTTACTTTACATGCACACACACACACACACACTCATCCCTCTTCAGTGCATGTGCTCAGTGGCACACGTCCCTCCACATTACATCTGCCTGCTCTCTGCCAGGAGGTCTTGGAATGTCAGCTCTTCCGCTGTCATGGAAACCTGTTTCCTTGGCAGCTCCCCGACCCCACCCAACCTAATCTCATACACCCCCAAGCACCCATCCACCCCCACCCCTGAGTGTGAGTGGGCTGTGGCGTTTGAGTTAACACAGTCCCTATTGCCAGGAGATGACAGAGCATTCTCACAGGCGTACATAACAGACACAACAGAACACAAAGCAGGGATCAGAAGCCTTGCCTGTTTGCCATGGGAAGTGCTTCCCTTAGAATAATGACAAGCCTAAGAGGAAAAAAAGAAGGGCTTGAATGAGTGTGATGAAAGGGGTTGTGTGTGTGTGTGTATGTGGAAGTGGGGGGTTACAACACATCCTCAACTATTGCAACATTCTTGACTGAGTAGGGTTAACATATATGCATAACGAAGACCCCTGCAGTCCTGCGTGCCCTCAGGTCACCTCCCAAACATTCCAATCTTTGATGGAATCATATGGTGTTTTGGCAACTGTTTTTTGCCAGTACTTGTGGAATGTTGCGATAATAAAGTCCTTGATTAAATACGCAATCAGGATATGGTGATTTTATAGCCTTACCACATATCCTGCAGTGGATCAGCAGGTAATTTTATACATAATTGATGCAGGTTTTTGGTTTGATGTCATATTTATGGATCAATTCATTCATACATTGATCCAGGATACATCACTTGAACTACAAAATGACCAAATTTAAGGAAAAAAATATATAGATACTTTAAGCAAAAGCATGGCCTTTATGGATTGCAAAACACTGATGCATCTGCATTCATAATTCAGACTTTTTAAGGCCTTAAATTAATATTTATATATTTTTTTATTTTTGACTTTTTAGACTCAGCAGAAACCATGTTTATAATTGATAGGCTATTGATAGAAACATATCCTTCAAATATTTTTAGATTCCCAGAAATGATTAAATATCTAATTGCAGTAAAATATAAATAAAAGCATGTTGATCTGGTTGTTGGTTATTTATATATATTTTCAGTGGTAACTGTCATCATATGAATTCTTGAGATGCAGCTCCTAGTCTTTTAACATCACAGACAACACATTGATTGAAAAACTTTTTAATGCAGTTGCAATTTGTTACAAAACACTGTCAGCAATGGATCAATTGGTCAACACTGTGGAATGACTTTTAGCATAAAAGGCTTGGAACAGATGGGGTGCTATTTGCAAATTCCACATTTCACCATCATGTGACGGCAAAAGACTGCAGATGTCTGCTGTGATAAGTTAGTCTCTGGCTCCCCTGGTGGTCAAGACAGGTATTTCCATGACTCACATGTGTTGCCACCAAACCAACATGCGTTACTGCAAGATGTGCACAAGCCTGGGACAGATGGGATATATTTCCTGTTAAAAATGCAGTGCTGTGGACACTTAGACTGTGTAGCAGATCAGGAAAGCACTGTAGAGATCAGCAGTGGACCCAGCTGTTAGCTGCAAGGCACTATTTAGCCCAGCTGCTAACAGATCTACTTGATCTCAATGCCTAGAATCCTGACATCTCCCTCAAAGTGCAAGTATTTGTACTTTTCCCCTCCCAGGCGGTTGGGGAAGTGGATCTGGGAGCCATCGGGGAGAGTGATCTCAAATTCTGCATTTGTAAAGGTCATCAGGATCTAGATTAGAAACACGGAGGGAAAACCGATGAACAAATAATTTATTTACAAATAGCTGACATAAATGGTGTTGTATTATGAATGGATGTTATGTCTTTTGTTTAAAACTTTCATAACTTTTTCACATTATTAATTACTGTTCACAATACACGCAGTCACATCAAGTAAATAGTTTGCAAGGCTAAAGGCTGCATGTTTCAAGTCATACTGTATATTCTTAATCACTTTTCATTGTGAATCACTATTATTCATGACTCATATTTACTGTGATAATAAACCCTGTTCACCTTTCCAAATTGTAATAAGCCTTTTATTATAGGCATTTTGTCAGCACTAAAAACTTTAACAGACTTGAGGTCCACACAGGAACCCGTGGGGATTGTGGCCTTGCCTTGAACTCCTCTCCCTGGTTAAAAGGGAAGCTTCCCTCTCTGTGCTCCTCACACCAGTTGCCGCCCTGATAGGAGTTGCAGACGATAGCGCGCTGGTCGCCGTGGGCGTCGAAGCGGGGATTCATGTGGAGGGCCAGCTCATTCTGGTTGTTCCCAATGTTGATGGCAAAGCTGGAGGCCACAGGTAAAATCAATCATGATGGTTTCGCCATACCAGCCTAATTACTATGCACACAGACTAAACACTTTACTACATTGTGGTTTTTAAAACAACGTTTGAAGGAGGCCTCACTTTGTATAAACGCTTAATTCAGTGTAAACATCAAATCACTTAGTCTAGTCTGTGGCAGAATTTGTTAAGGAACTGTAGTCTGGGCAAGTCTGTGATGTTCATAGAATGTACATTTACCTGACCAAGATATTCAGCAGAGCTCCTCAGCATGTTTTGAGCAGTTACAGTAATAGTTAATAGTTAATGCACCTCAGAGCAGAGGTTTTTACTTACTTGGTAGAATCTGTGTTGGGAACCCCTGTGATGGTAAGGGTCTGACCCACCTTGAAGGACATGTTTGTTACCACCACACCCTGCAGGGAATCATGGGAAAGTATTTTTGAGCCCTTGAGTCATTACAAAGCCCATATGCGTACAATCCACTGAGGGAAATAATACAACAATTAATTATTATTATTGCTTCAGGCTAAGTTCAGAACTAGTTCATTACCTAATTAGGAAGGAAAATATACAACTGACACAAAAAAGACTACATATGTATATGTTACATATTCCTGTTTTATGTTTTTAAAATTAGAGCTAGAAGGACACCAAAAAAGATGGGGAAATGAACAAATCCTAAAAAGGCCAAGAAGGATGATCAGACCGCACCTCACCAAACCTCCCCAAACTATTTCCGCCACATCTCAAAAGAGAAACATCTGTTTTCAATCTGCAGGATTTTTTTTCAACACAGAACCATTAGAAAATGGGCATGGAGTCAGCACTAGCCTGTAAATCCTACTGCTGGACAGCGGTGATGGTTTTCCATTGGAGCACTCAAGTGTGAGTCAGAGAGGGAAAAGAAAGAGAAAGAGAGAGGGAAAGAGAGATGGAAAGAAAAAAAAGAAGCTATAATGACGACAGAAATAGGTGGCTAATGTATAGGCTCTGCAGTGGGCAGCATTCACTCACATTTTCCAGCAAGGCAATTGTACTGACCAATGCCAGAGCAGCCTGAAAGGCGGGAAGAGGTGAACTACTTAGTGTCACCACAATTTAACAGGGAGTCCCCAAGCAGATAGACCCTCGAATCTATAGTTACAGCTCACCAAGGCCTGCCATGCCGCTCTTGACCAACTGAATGTTCCTCTTTGGTGAAATGTTAATGTGCATAACGTAACTGATGACCCCAGCACTTATGGAGGTGAGTCACTGCTATGTGACACCCTGCCTGCCACACTTGTGAGCCGTGACTCACCACTGAGTTTAAGTCCTCACTGATTCACGTTCTCTGTGAACCTTTGTGGAATAGGTCCAGCATCATCTCATTGCAGTGTGCATAGAGGTTCATTGTTTGTGTGCTAACCTGGTTTGCTAGGCAGTGTACACCAGCAGCAGTCTCCAATGCACAGTGGTTACATAAAGAGAGAGAGTGAGGCTATGATGATCACAAGAGGGATATGCAGAGCTATGCCAAGTTTTTGGAAATAGGACCCCGACTTAGAGCAGGGGGTTGGAGGGGTGGAGAGAATAACATTTGATAGCTGCATGCAAAAGGGGTAAAAAAAAAAGCTTCTAGTTCTGGCGGACGACAAGGGAAAAGTGGGAAAGGCATGAGTCAAAGAGTGCAGAAAAAGAGGGAGGGAGAAAGAACAAGGAAACTGTGTTAAGAGGATATGAGAACTGACAAGGTTTACAGCAGCCTGATTTTGAACAGGGAGAGAAAACTGGGAAACAAAAGGGGAAAACATAAGACTTGTGCAATATGCAATCAGGCAACTAGTGGGAAAAGCCACAGAAAGTGATGAAGGCAGACTCAGTGAGGAGAAGGGGGGAATTCTTTCCGCATTATTCAGCGGGCTGTAGTGTAAACTGCCCTTGATCTCTCTCAGAGTGCTTGGCAAAGGCCCATGGAGACTTCCAGTAGGTCCTTTCACCACAGTGATACATATCACCTCCCTGTGCAAAGGAGTGGGGCAGCGAGCGATGACACTAGACAGCTGTCGGCCTCGTCAGCACACAACTGACCCTATTAGAGCCATGGCTCTGTACCAGATCAAGTGGGTTTCCCATTTCTGGAGCCAAAATGGATTCCTCTCCATCCCTAATATCTATGACAGCAAAGCAGAATGGGTGTAGCTGCTGTAACTCTGTAGGCTGAGCCTGAATCTGATGTAAGCTTGGGTCTTGATGTGAAATTAAAATAAAATTTGGATGACAAACATCAACTTTAAAGTCATCACATGTGCTTCAGCATACTTACAAAATATAAAACATATATTTTTTAAATTCACCGCCCTGGTACTAGGAAAGTTCTCTGTCCACAATTTAAATGGACATTGATTGAATTTGTTCTGCATTCCATGTTAACTCACAAATGTGTTTGACTCTTGCTAAAGAACACCAACCAACAGACACAAGCCTTTGCTGTTTGAAAAGACACCTGTGTATTTCAGCCACAAAGGGGTGCATGCTAAAAAGAATACTTTTTGCTAAAATGTAGTGCAACTATTTGGTGTTATTTTCGTCGTTTTAATGATAAAATATCATGATCTTCCTTCTGTTCTCAGTTGTCATGCAGTTATTCAATTCTTGCTTCATATACTATCCATTAGTAACATGATTAAATGAACAAACAATCTATGGAAGTGAACAGCACATATTTCAGATTTCTGAATAATTCGCTGACCACTTGCTTATTATTTGAAAAATCACAAATAACATAGAAACAAAACACTTACAGCCATCTTTGCCCTCTGAGTTTTTTTCCTGTGAAGAATATGAAAGCAAGGAGAAACTTCTGCCTTGCGCACGTACTTATCATCGGATGATCATATCGCACCAACTGACTGATGTTTGATGCAGCCAATAAAATTGTAGCTTATCCAATGACGTCGGTGGAACAGTCGCTCACTTAGTTAACAACTAAAACTCTTCACCAACAAAATGGTAGTTAATGACATAATATGTTTAATATGCACTATGTCCGGGATGTTTGGTTAATTTGGAAGAGCCTGGCAAAACGTGCATTAATAACAATATTCAATTACACTGTGCACCCGGTTTCCAGGGCAACGAAAAAATATTTGGTTAGCCTTGGCGGCCCTCGGCAAGCAGGACCATAATAGCCTACCATAGCATACTGCGGATGGAAAAGGTTTTAGGTCTACAAGACATTTCGGGCGAAATCCGATCGGGTTAGTAATCTATGGATGCAGTAAACTGCGAGACACAAATTTACAATGTTTGCAGAGTGTTGTGCGTGCGTCCTGGAAACACCAAACCAATATTTAGGTTACGCAAATAATCCGCGTATAAATTTGGAGGTCTGTCATAACAATTAAGCCAAATTGTGATATTTAGGGGCATGGTGTCAAAATGCTATCACACACGTTGTGGCATAGCCTTGGCGTATGAAGTTGTCCCACGTACATGAACTCTAGAATCTTTTCAAGCCACAGCAGCATGCGCGCAAAAGGCGCGGCTTTTGTGCGCAGGTTTTCCAGTTAGTGGCAATATTATGGAAGTCCTCTGCACTTTTAAAAAAGCACCGCGCTCAGAGCAGTGTCAGGAGTGAATCATGAGACAGCTGCCGATTCCTGTGGCATCACGAGTTACCATACAGCAATTCCAGATAAACAGTTTGAGAGGTTATTGCGTGGTCAGGGTCGGATCAACTGCAACAGGTTTTACATTTCTCACAGCTGTAGGCCAAATCTATTAGCCTACAGCGACAGACACCTGGGTTTTTTCAGGTGTACAAATTTTTTTCAAGTAGGCCTATCTGTAAACTGAGCACTCTTAAAAGTTTGAAATCGCTTAGTCAATTGGGCCTATGTGTCTAGCCCTATATAAAAAACTGCCTTGACAACATTTTAGTCATGTAACGCTTATCAACGTATAACCTGCTGGGCGTTTGCTTTTCAAGAACACAGCCCACGCGATTTGGTTATAACTGGTCATCACGTAACTTTATAAACAGTTTTATTCATCATCATTTGTGTTTTGGGATCAATAAATCTGGGCTGTTTTATCCTCCAGTATGATAGCATATTTCAAAAGTGTTTTTGCCTGGTTTTATTATTATTATTATTATTATTATTATTGTTGTTATTATTATTATTATTATTATTATTTTGTTTAGCCTGCGTAATCTAGACTATGGGCTATATTTATTTATTATAATAGCCTGGATACCTATGACTGAATGACACCAGGTAACTGTATGTCACAAAATGTATTAAAAGTAGGCCTAGGCTAATATTAAAAGTCGCACGTAAAGATAGTAGTAAGTGTTTTCGTTTAGCCCCCAACGAAATTTAGGCCCCATTTTTATTACTCTTTTCTCGTCCATTATTTGCTGAAACTACAAATGCAGGGCACCTTGTCTCCCTCCTGTGGTGTGACTGGTACCTGCATGCACAATCAGCTATCTACTGCCATAGAGACGTAGAGAAACGTTTAGGCTACAGCAGAATAGGGAATTGGAGCTATTTATACATAATTATTAAATCCATTATACTTTATTAATGACGAACTAACGCCTTATAGGCTACCAATGTTTTATTTTATGTCTGTAGAGGAATCAGCTGGACAGCCAGTTGGGTTGCTAGTTAAAAGGCCTGAGATGCACTGTAGACATAGATGGCCCTTATAATGACTGAGAGCAGAGCTGAGATAAAAATAAATAAAAGACTAATTTTTACATTTTTGTGTGCTGGCAGTCAATCTCCCCTTTCAAAGTAGGAAATGCAAAAAAAAGCTTCATGACATCAAAATCGTGACACACTATATCAATTTTGTACTTTATTCAATTCAATTCAGCAGGTTGTGAAGATGGCTGAAACGATCACTGAGGCCACTTTCCCTTCCCTCTCTGTGTGACACCCGCCTTCTGCGCAAAGCTACAATATTGCAGTATTGTAAAGACACAACATACCTGTCTTATTCTCTCTAGGTAGCCTAGATGTTCCCACAATTGCCCACACCTTCATAATGTGGATCTTCCTTCTCTCAAGCACTCAGAACAATTGATGTGGATTATTCACATTGAACTGAAATGCAAACCTGCACCATTCTCTGCTGCAAAATGCTCCCCCATCAAAACTATGTAGGCCTATAACAACCACAAATTCGGCCTTATATTGTCCTTTTGCCTGCATCTCTCTCTTGTATCTGTAGGCCTAATGCTCCAGTAGCCTAGTAGTTATGGCACTTTATGTAAATGTACAATTTATTTGCACTAGATTTAGTCATAGCGTGCACATGTGCATTGCCTGTATGACTGATGGTCTTTGCTAACTGAAACTTATTTTGCACAGGGAATCTATGCCTACATTTAAAACAGTTAAGCCTACCTTTTCATATTGATAACTTTCTCTACACTGCTAGGCTACTACTAATTTATCCTCATTTATGTTCGCTCTAGTTTAGCATGAAATCACATAATGACAACAGGAAACGAGGTTCTTCCCCTGTAGTTGACTGTGCTGTGTTAGAGTTTTCAAATCATTTCACCTAGATGAATATGTGTGGGATGCTATAATAACACACTGGTTTCACATCAACCGAGGGCAGTTCGTATAGCCTAATCACGTGGCCCTGAGGGACATTTACAAATGCTTGCATCATGCAGTTTAGTGCATTGAATGGGACGGATATGTTTGTGTTCGGGGCGAATTATCAACATATTTTGGGCCTATTTATTAGTGAATAACATATAAATGTATTGTAACCTAACATCGGCCTACAATTAAAATAAGATAAAAAAAATATTTCCCCCAAGTTGTAAAGTCAGTCTTAGGCTTTACCCACTGATCTCTAAGAATTATTCTTTAGAGATCAGTGGGCTTGCCACCTGTCATCCCACTGAAGACAATACTCCAGGTCTCGTCATTTGAATTGATAGTTTACGTTACACAGCTTCGTCCCTAGAAATCGATCACATATCCTGGTTTAGAAAACTGAAACTTCATGGGTCATGTTTGAAATAGCTGAGATCATTGGTTTCATTGAACTAATGAGATGAACAACCCTCCAGATATGATTGGATGTCTGAGGGCATGCTTTGAAGATGCTTTTCCCGATTGGACAGAAATGTACTGAATAATTAATAGGCGGGTGTGTCTTCATTATTACCCTCTCTTAAACCATACAAACATAATGACAGCACTGACTGTCTGACATTTGATTTTCTAAACTGAACAATATTTCTTCCTTAGACTGCTTTCTAATCAGCAATATGTAGGTGTTTAGCGAGATAGCGAGGTAGCAAGACAGCCACGAAACCGGTCCAGCGTTACAGCAGCTAGCTGCCAGGAGCGCTAACGTTATCGTTAGATGTCAACGGGTAACAACAAACCATTACAGACTAACCAAACTCTCTGTCTATTTCGTGTAACGTCAGTATATTGAGCGCTAATTACCCACATCTGAGAAACTGGCAGAATGGCATCGATGGCTGCGGCAACCGAACCGAGCTTAAGCCCTGTTCCAATGATTACAGACAGTCTAGTGAGTGCTAGCATATTTGCCCCAGACCGCGGATGTGGAGATGACGCCGGAGTAGACTGCTTCGATGACGGCGAAATCTTTAACGGCGAGGCTGGGGATCACGGAATAGATTTTTCCAGCAAGGTAACGTTAGGCCTACAGAATGATTGTAGCCACACCAGTGACTAGAAGCATACTACAGTGCCACATTTATGTTTATGTAACCTTTGATTTGATGTTGCTCAACGTAATCGATGCAGATATACACGTTATGACGTTCACAAACAAGAGTAACGCTAGTATTCTTCTTCGTCGAGGCCAGCTAACTCTTTAGCGTGTGCTTGTTAGCTATCGGCGACGTGGAGGATTTTTCCCAGTAGTTAAACATTGTCTTATTTTGAGTGTCAGGGTTTCTCATTGTAACTTACTGAAGAGATGCTTGCCTAATGAGGTGGCCAAAATGAAGCGGGTTGTAGAATAAAAAGACTGTAACCTGTGGTTAAAACTGATTGATGGGATGATTCAAGTAGGCAATTGTTCATCAATGTTCATTAAAAACAATTTGATAGCTTAGTTGGAGCATCCCCTAAAATGTATGGGGACATTTTGTACAGGTGTTTTCAGATATCAAATGCAGAGCTCGTCTGAACATGAACATATTGAAAATAACGAATAATATATATGAATAATATATATGAATAAATATAAAAATACTGCTTAATATTCTCTCTCTCTCTCTCTCTCTCTCTCTCTCTCTCTCTCTCTCTGTGTAACTAACACACACACACACACACATATACATACATACATGCATACATACATATATATAAATGCAAGGTGTGTGTATGAACAAGTATGTTCATGTCCAAGGTGAGTTTCTGGGGAAAAAGATGCGAAGAGATCAATCACTCTGCATTTGATGTGTGTGTGTGAGTGTCACTGTCTCTGGGTTGAAACTGCAAGGACAGAGGTGTCAGAGTTACTTTAAATATTCAAATGTTAAGTTATCCTGGCCATATATGCTAGTCTGGACATGTTTGTAATCCAAGGTCCGCCCCCAATGTCCCCTCTACTGTTGCTGTGCCATATAATAGTGAATGATGCAACAAACAGCAATAACTCACTTGCCTATTCTTTGTCAGCAATCAAGGTTCATGTCACCTGCCATACCATCCATAACTCAACACTCAGACTGGGTGTGTCTTAAAGAACGAGAGATTTACAGTACTGTGAGTTGCTATGCTGAAAGTATCTCACAGCCTTTGTTTCCCCCCTAACAGCTTGCACTGGTCAGTCCAAATGGTGAACAGTATGATGCACTTCTGAGGCAGCTGAGAGAGCGGATGGATGAGGGTTGTGGAGAGACCATCTATGTGGTTGGAGTGGGTTTGGGTAAGGGAAAATATAAAAAATATTGATGAATGTGTAGTTTCTTTTTACTAGGTCACTTCTTTTAGATGCCTCATGGGTTTCAGTAGATTTCTTGGATTTCCACATAACATAAAATGCTCTGTGGAATAAACAGGATTGTCCATGGAAAGTCCATGACAAACAAAAATGCTAAACTTGCCAGTCAATGTAAAATTACATTAAAGGGTGAATCAAATTAAGTAAAATCAAACTAAACATTACTTCACTACATTACTTCATTACTTCACTACTTTTTTGTTTGCCCACACACCATGCTACTTGACCACACAATTTACAAATGAATCACACAGGCAACCCATTTAATCCTTTCTTCAGACCATATTTCAGATAGATCTTTGTAAACAATTAATAACATATATCAATAAGTAATAAGTATATACCATTACATAATACTGCCTAATGCTACTACTTTAAATATCCTTTTGCAAGGTGCAAAGCTCTGTTTTGAGGAAGCACCAGGCATGATTGAATGTGATAAAGCTAATATTATGGTGCAATTGTAGGTTAACAACATTCGAAATGCAGTTTAGATGCAGAGTTCACCCATGGAGTCTCTTAATATCCAGTTTATTTACAGAATGTAAATAAACTGGATATTAGAATTAGTTAAAAATGGTGAAAAAACTATAGACATATGTCAAATAGCCTATTAAGTAATGGCTACTTTGCTATTTATTGGGTTACCTTATTATGTATTACTATATTTTGCCAGTAGGGGTCATTCAAATGACTAAGTGGAACTCTTTAAGGGGGGCAGGACAGATCAGAAATCCTCTCACCACTCCAGGCCTCCTCATTTGAAAGGAAATTAATTTAGACACTGAGGGCCCTCTGGATATCGAATAGAAAAATCCTGTCCTGTTGTACTGTGCAACTAATCCACTTTTATTATTGTGATTATGTGTGCTTTGCACTTGTATTAAAGGCAATGTGTGTGTATATTTTATCAGGACAGCATGTACTTACTACATAATACATGTGTCTGGTTAACACTGTGACAACAGGTAACCAGTTTGTCTACAGGGTTTAACATTGCACAGCACTGAAATTCTAGCTTTCATTTCCCGTAGCCAAGAAATATCCTGCTCCCATTGTAGGACTAGAGAAACCCTAGCTAGCCCCAAGCTTGAAGTAAAGGAATTATGCTTTCTGGGTGTCACCGTTTTGCATCTATCAGCTTGTATGAAGCCTGTCACTGGTAAAGGCATACGTGTTAAAAATCTGTGGGTCTTGCACTTGTCTTGGCGGTGCAGATGGTGGAGAGTACGGTCTCAATGAGAGCGACATGGAGGCATCGGTTGCCACGGTGCAGTCCTTGTGCGAGCAGATTGAGGCCGACCTCATTCTGCTGAGGGAGCGGGCCGAGGCAGGGGGCCAGGTGCGCGACTACCTCATCCGCCGCCGCGTTGGGGAGGCCGACTTCCTGGAGGTCCGGTGAGTCGAGCAGGGAACGGTTACAGTGAAAGGGTGTCGTATTTTTAGTATACTTTTAGTATAGAGTCCCCGACCCTGTTGTAGATTTGTCATTTCAGAATGCTTTTCTCTATAAAATATGGATGAAAAATCTAGAATAAGAGAGCTTTCTCTCTCTCTCTCTCTCTTCCTGCCTCCCATTGACTCACACACTTATTTCTGTCTGTCCGTCAGAGTGGCAGTGGTGGGGAATGTCGATGCAGGGAAGAGCACACTTCTGGGTGTCCTCACCCATGGCGAGCTGGACAACGGCCGAGGCTTTGCCCGACAGAAGCTCTTCCGCCACAAGCACGAGATGGAAAGTGGACGCACCAGCAGCGTGGGCAACGACATCCTGGGCTTTGACCAGGAGGGCCAGGTGGGTATGCTGACATGACAAGTTCAAACGACAAATCTTGGATCGGCCGTGCTGTTTCTCAAGATTGGATGGATGCCTTTATACAGTACGCATCAGCAGGTTGCCATGTGAACACTAAATGCATCCCTATACGTCAGCACAGTATTACTAATCAGTAAGGAGAGTTAGTGTTAGTGAGGCAAAAGAGTTTTCTCTACAACAATAACTAATTAAATACCTATTTAAATTCTTTAATTATTTCTTTCGAAAAGCCTTCATTTGTTCATTATTTCACTTAAGCATTTATTCATCAGGTGGTCAATAAGCCTGACAGCCATGGAGGTAGCCTTGACTGGACCAAGATCTGTGAGAAGTCTTCAAAAGTCATCACCTTCATTGACCTGGCTGGACATGAGAAGTACCTGAAGACAACTGTGTTTGGCATGACCGGTCACTTGCCAGACTTCTGCATGCTTATGGTAAGTGTGTGGACATATTCCCACATCAGTATGTTTTCGTGTGAATGCAGCCATTGGCAGGCCCCTAAGCTGTTGTCTGTGGCCCTGTTGGTCCTTATGCTGTGTACTGTAGGTGGGCAGTAATGCAGGAATTGTAGGAATGACCAAGGAGCACCTGGGCTTGGCACTGGCCCTGAATGTACCCGTGTTTGTGGTGGTCACTAAAATCGACATGTGTCCAGCCAACATCCTTCAAGGTGAGTGTTGTTGGCAGCACCCTTACCAGTGGTCACATATACTGCAGTTCATTCAACTGCAAGAACATGTTAACTCTATTGAGCTAGCGAACTATGCCTAAACTTTGGGTACACTTTGTGTAATGAATGCACTATATAAAAAAAGTACATATGACTAGCAGTACTATGCACATTCTGTATATGCATGTACCTACACACAAAAGGTCATCATTAAAGGGATAGTTCGGTTTTTAACACATTGAGCCCCTTTCACAGGTTGTCTAAAATGAAATAAAGTGGTTGACACCAAAATCTTGATGATTGCTCCTGTCTCGGCTATTTGGGAAATATAGAATCGCCTCTGCCTGCCTTTAAAATGGCTAGCAATGGGAATGTGTTGTTTCTATCCTTAAAACACTGGTTTTAAAAAGGTGCTACTCATGGAGTTATTAGTGGCTTTTGCTGATGTTCCAACCCAAGTATCGTAGCAAAATACAATTTCTGTCATGTTTTATTTGCCATTTTGTAAGTCCCATAGGGATCTATTTGCTCCTTCACATAAACAAAGTGCCAAATAAAACATGACGGAAGCTTTATTTCGCTACGATACATGTTTTGGAACATCATTGAGCACCACTAACCACTTGGTGAGTAGTACTTTTTTAAAACCAGTGTTTTAAGGATAGAAACAACATATGCCCAATCAAGCCATTTTGAAGGCAGGCAGAGGCGATTCTACATTTCCCAAATAGCCGAGACAGAAGCAATCCTCAAAATTTCGATGTCAACCACTTCCTGTGAAAGGGGCTTAATGTGTTAAAAACCGAACTATCCCTTTAAGGTTGTTGTGTATTTGAGTGTAGTACAAAGTTCAAGCCTTTTAGTCTTTCCTCAGAGACCCTGAAGCTTCTGCAAAGACTACTGAAGTCCCCAGGGTGCAGAAAGATCCCTGTGCTGGTCCAAAACAAAGACGATGTCATTGTCACTGCATCAAACTTTAGCTCTGAGAGGTAGGGATTACCATTGCAGTGTAGACAGTGGACACACCTACAAACATATGCATATCTATGCGTGTCTATATGTGGCACATTTAAAATCATGTTTCATGTCTATGCCTTGCAGAATGTGTCCAATCTTCCAGATCTCCAATGTGACAGGAGAGAATATGGACCTGCTGAAAATGTTCCTCAACCTGCTGTCCTCCAGAACGTCTTTCAAGGATGACGAGCCAGCAGAGTTCCAGATTGACGACACCTATTCTGTACCGGTCAGTATGCGGAGAAAGAGAGTTCCCACCTCAGCCCACACACACACACACACACACACACATGTTACATCTTGGAACCAGCATCCACTTACGTTATTTATGACTTAGTTTCTACTGTCTGGTAGGGTGTGGGAACTGTCGTGTCTGGAACTACGTTACGAGGATTAATACGACTGAATGACACCATGCTCCTTGGTCCTGACCCGTTGGGAAGTTTCCTGCCCATCGCTGTCAAATCCATTCACCGCAAAAGGATGCCAGTGAAGGAAGTACGGGGTGGTCAGACTGCCTCTTTTGCACTGAAAAAGGTCAGAGCTCCTAATTTTACAGCAACCTTTTTCTCATAAGCCTTTGTGAACAAATATTTTTCTCGCTACATACTGGATCACCAAAATAATGAATCATATGTCTAATTTGAAATGTTTAAACACAGTGTACCAGAAATTGAAAGCTAATGCTTATACCTTACATATATAAAAGCCTTAGCTCAGCAATAATATAAACTGCAGCACAAAGGCAGATAGAATTCTTGAACAACAGGTAATTGAAGGGGAAACAAAACAGACAACAGCCTGATGTTTTGTTGTATAGAGTTGTGGAAAACATACAGACTGGACAAATGCATGAAATGTAGCAGGAAATATGTTAATATAAATAAGTTGCACATGTCACTTAACAGTCACACACAAAATTGGTTGTTACATAAATGCCATGACTTCTTAGTTATGTCACTGGCATATGTATTCAGTTTAACATTTCTAAGAAAAAATGTTAGTGTTTAGTGGAATTGTTTGACTTTAAGCCATATTTTCATTTTAAAATATAAACGTAGTGTTTTGTAGCACACACTCTTTGCCATGACGCATGAGCATGAAATGAGAGCAGATCAACACTCAGAGAGGACATCAGGCCCACGTACTGTGAACTGTAGTCCTACATTTGACAACCAAACCCACAGGAAGAGCAAACTCAAACTGTGAAGTGAAAACAGACTCGTCTTGTGTGCCTTTGTCTGACAGATTAAGCGCTCCTCCATAAGGAAGGGGATGGTGATGGTTTCACCCAAGCTCAGCCCACAGGCATCCTGGGAGTTTGAGGCAGAGATTCTGGTGCTGCACCATCCGACCACAATTTCACCTCGTTACCAGGCCATGGGTATTTTATCATTCTTGCTCTTGTTTCTTCCTTAAACACACTGCATACATATCACTAGACACAACACCATGTATCCCTTGCACTCAACAGGTAGTGTCTTAACCTTTTTGTGGTATTCTGATCAAATTGAGGGTGGTATTTTGGCACATAAAAGCAATAGAAATTCTAAAATTGACAATGTCATGTCAAATTATTCTATTATTTAATTACCAACCACAAATTAGACAGAGGGGTTAGTTGCTGAAGAATGCGTGGTTTTATTGAGCAATGGGTTCGTGGAAGCAGAGCACCCGATCTTTGGACAACAGGAGCTTATATAGACTCTCCATCAGTTGACCTCATGGTCATTTTAGGGCTTCTTCTACACTTACCTCATGAGGCTACCCTTTGCTACACCAATGGTACAGAATAGTACATCTTACAACAGCTGAGGCCATGCCTCTTTTTAGGCCTTATCCCACACTTACTGTATAAGGCTTTTCACTGACCTCTGACCTACTCACCTGTTAACTGTGCCTATCTTTTGGTATCCTCGTTTAAGTCTTGCCGAGCTGTGCCCAAACATGCCCTGGCTGATTGCAACACTAAACATAGCTATGTATCTTTTTCCTATTATACGTAAATGTGATAAACTTCTTTCCTTTAGGTTTAATATGTTTTAAACCTACAACATAAATCAATTTAGGTTATCAATTAAGGTAAGGCCATGAAGTGTCAGGCCTATAAAAAAAATCTTGTATGCTTTTACTTTATTTAAAAATGTAAGAATGGGTGCACAATAGAGTTTAAGGTTTTATTAAACTTGACTGGGACTGTGTCCCTACCATGTGTTGTAGTGCATTGCGGAAGCATCCGGCAAACGGCAACAATCCTGTCTATGAACAAGGACTGCCTACGGACAGGGGACAAGGCCTCGGTACACTTCCGCTTCATCAAGACCCCTGAGTACCTGCACACAGACCAAAGGCTGGTGTTCCGAGAGGGCAGAACCAAAGCTGTGGGCACCATCACCAAGGTCAGATATCACACCACACCACCAAAATTTTAGTTTAGTATGTCTTAATTTCCCCAAATAGGCACTCAAGAGTATGTTTTTCAGATTAAGTCCTCAATTCAGTAAAATGTAAAATCTAACCCTAGGTTGGATTCCCTCTGCTTCACCAAATAACACGCTTTGACATTACATGCTTTTTTCAGTTGCTACAATCGACCAATAACCAGCCCTCCAACTCCAAACCTCCTCAAATCAAAATGCTATCAACAAAGAAAGTCCCACCCCGTCGAGAAGATGGGTCAATACCAGCCAGTGAGGAGTCGATGAGCGCAGCAGTACCATCAGTTCCACACACAACACAACAGCTGGTAAGAGAGGTAGGAGAGTTTGCATTCCTTGCATAGCAAGATGTGCTGTTTCCCCCCAAAAAATACAGTATTGGATGTATAAATTAAAAACTTGTGTAATGAAAATGGTATGCAGATTCAACATAGAGATAATGATGGTCAGCTATGGCTGCAAAATTACCAGTTGATGATGAGCCTCGGACTGACTGGTCTGCTGTCAGTATTTAGCCTCTCGGCTAGCTCAGCCTCTCCTGCTTAATGTCCCCAGCCCTTCTGCTAATCCCTGTTTCCCCACCTCTTCTCTTCAACCCATCACCCCTCTGATTCCCATACTTTCACATCCTCACTGGACTCCCTCGTTCCTTCTCTTTCTTGCTCATCATCTTCATCCCTCATCATTCTTCTCATTTCACCCCTCATATCGTTCCTTCCCTCACGACACTTCATTCCTTCATCTGGTCTCTACCTTCCTCGTTACATTCCATGTCCTTGGCTTTGTTCTCCACCTCCTCCTCCTCCTTGGTTCCTCCTCTGCGTCTCTCGTTTCTCTGCTGCTGCTGCTTGGCTGCTTCAGATAGAGGGGGAGGAGGACCCCCAGAGTAAAGAAGGCAACAAAGAGAACAAGGTAAAATGAGGGGCTGTGTGTGTGTGACTGGTGCCTATGGTACGTAGGTATGCTAAGGGTGTACAGGCCCTGCTCCTGGACCCAACAGTGTTCTGTTTTTGTTTTGTTTTTTCCTTCTCTGCATGAATATTCTCTGTGTGTTATTGTTTTCAATAATTATTTCTCCTAAAAGAGCCTTGGATTTTTTTTTAATAGATAAAGCATGAACCAGTATATATGCCTAAAATGCATGTTACATATGCATAGATTTTAGGCATAATTTAAAAGACTTACAGAAAATATATAGTTTTTTGGCATCCTTTAAAACAAGTTTTTTCCCCCCTCATTTCTTTTAGCCGAAGTCTGGTGGTGGCAGACGACGAGGTGGACAGCGACACAGAGGAAAATCCCAAAACAGCGCAACAGCGCCCCCGACAGGTGCAGCAGGGCCTGTATAAACTCTCCTTCCTCTCTTCCCTCCAAATGTCATTCCCATCACTCCATCAAGTGTCTTTAACATGCACAGTTCTGGTAGCAAAAAGCTCACAGACTGTCTCTGAATTCCCTCCCGCCCCATTTTAAAAACTTTGGATCTTTCCACCCAATGCTGCTCAACTAGACCACTGCACTGCAAATGATGAAGTAGGGGGGTGTTACAGAACCGAGGCAACTGAGGAATGGCAGCATCATGCAAAATTAACTTATTATCAGAGGTGTTTGTTGTTCTTTGATGTGTTTTGAACATATATTGTCTAAATTGAGCGCACATATTAATCTCTAGATAAATTGCACATGCGCTTTGTGTTGTATGTAACAAGTGACGGGATGGCCATTTAGGTTCATACAGATCATATATATTTATATATATATATATATATATATATATATATATATATATATATATATAAGTACATATGAACATGTGGTCTTTTGCAAAGGTGGCCAAGCCACCTCATGCATGCAACCTGATAAATATTCAAATGTCAAATCTGTCGGTAGCTAAATATCCCTGAACATCTGTCACAGTCGTGGTGCTGTGTTCGTCTCCGGTCACGTACGGTGCAGTGCACTCTTGGTCTTAAGCAGCATCTTTAGTGGAACAGACGACATGATTCACACCCGTGGCCACACTGACAGCTAGGCCGCAACAAACGGACAGTCAAAGGTTTACCCTCTTGTTCAGTGTTTGACAAGAGTTTAGGCTAAAAATCCACCACCGTTTGCACACAATCAGGAAGTACCGCAACCAAAAACCTAATTGTATGTACTCTTAGCTCTGGCCAGTATTTAGATAGATAAGGATCTGGAAGCGTTGGGTTACCAACCACTCTGTTAACCAGTCAGCAGTCTGCTGTCAACTGGTACTTTTCACATGCTTACAGCATAGATGCTGAATTTTTTTAAAGCATTTGAGTTATGTAGACCAGTAGGGTTAAATCATTTAGCTAAGCACACTTTATCAGCAGACAAGGAATTTTATGTAGTTAATTCATAAAACACCAATGTGCAAACGGATGGTACAGAAACATTAGCCTTAGTTTGCATATATTTTTAAATACATTTGTAATGAAGGGAAAATGTAGCTACGTTTTAATCTGGATGTTATTTTATTCCATTCAAAAAACACCTTTTCGCATGACTTCTTGACTTCAGCAGGACGACTGCGCCTTTCAGAACTGCATTTCATCATGTTCTCAGTATTTAGTGATCATTTAAGACTAGATAGAAAGTGGTTTTTCATGACCATCTGTTTAGATCCACAGCAGAAAGTTTAGTTCAGCAGGCTATTCTGTCAATGTAGTTGCAACCCAGTGTTGGAAACTAAACATGTCTTACCCACAATGCCACTTTTCACCAAGCACCTTACATCATTATAGAATCACAATTTGTCGCAGACATCCTCCATGGACAGACTTAATTCAGGCCAAATTAAAACAGGCCATCACACTCTTACCTGTGAAAAACATGTTTTCTCTTAAAATTTCAACAAATAAATTGTTGGGAATACAATAATCTTCACTGCTCTCTTTTAATTATTTCCTAATTTTTAATCCCCCTACCCATTTTGCCAACACACACAATGGAGATTATTTCAAGTAGGTGATCAAGTGACAATTCAGGCTAGGTAACTTTGAGAAAGTGGGAAACCTAATAGAGAGTAATCTTGAAGCTTGGTTTCTTTAGTTAAAAATTTGAGGGTTAACTTACACAGCTTTCTTACTTGACCACCTAACTTGGAAAAACCCTTTGGTCTCAATACTGTTCACGATTTACAATGAGAGCTTTATTTACTCAGAGCTTTATTTACTCACGTGTAGGATTACTCCACATTTACATGAGATGCAATCCAGAGCCCCGTAGGTTCTTATGGTCCTGGTCAACCAATACAGCAGTAGGCAAAAGTCTATTTGGAATAAACTGGACTGGTCCTAAATCATTGGTGAAGCTCATTTTTTTGTGTTCAGTTAAGCAGGGGGGACAGGCCTGCAGATCCTGGCGACTTGTTTATGCCAGCCTTTTCAGTCAAGGCTTTTAATGGGTGGCAAACAATCAATCACAATGGCTGACCTTGGGTCCACAAAGCAGCGTAAATTATCTTTTTTCTCTTTTTTTTTAACCTGTTACTAAAATCTTGCAAAAATGGCTTTAATAAACCGGATGTAACTTGGATCATGAATCAACCACATAAGCAAAAAAAGTATAAATATTTTACATCATTTAGAGGAAGATGGTGGTAAAGCCATTTAAAAGAGAGATAGAGGGAGACTATAGTCTACAGTGATGATTCCTCAGTGATGCACACATACACACCCATTGCTTGAGCAACATTAAGTCTATTGACTTCTTTACACCTAAGAACCTTTGACCTATCCACGAGTCCCTCACTGTGAAAATGACACACTAAAACAACAAGCAAAGTGCAAAGTGGACAGACGATTCTTGCGGTCTCCCATCCTGAGTCTTCCGAGGTTGAGAGCTCGTCAGCCACGAATGAACGGAAGTGCCTAAGGTTCAACCTTGGGGATCAGCCACCTCGCTGCACAGGTTGGAATGGACCCCTCTTTCCCTCCCCCCTGTCTCAGTATTCTTTTCCAGACTGAGGTAACATCATTGGGTAGTCACATACCCTGTGCATGGGACATACTGCAATGGATGACGTATGGATTTCTCACAAGGAAAGACGCCTTCAGATTTGACAAACAGAAGTCTCTTCTTCCTTTTTCAAATGACTATGGTCTACTTAAGGCATGAAGCAATCATTAGATCCCAAGGGGCGTTACAGGCCGTGGCTCGAGCCTGTGTGTCCTTTAATACTTCAGTGACATCATTCGCAGCAGCTGGTGCGATCTGGGCCAAGTGGCTGTGCTCTAAGAGCGCCGATCCAGATGACAGAAAGAAGGCTGAATAGTGTGGCACTGAAGTGCAGGTGGGAATGACATAAGCGTGTGGATTGACAAGCCTGTGTGTGTGGGTGCATGAATGTGTGTGTGTGTGAGTGGGATATGTTAGCCGTCGATGTCCCAGCTGAACAGGTGATGTTTCACCAGCATATCCTGAACGCCCTCCTTCAGAGGTTTCTGCTCCCTCTCCTAAACACAAACAAACAGAGAGAGTAAGGAGAGAGGATGTGAGTTCTTGCCATACTGCAGTGGTGCTTCTTCAACAGCATTCATAACTCAGCATTTCCACACATGGCCGCCATGCATGTAACAATGCATTCACTCATCACCACTGACTATTTGATCTCTGTGGTCAGTGATCGGTGACTTTCTGCTTGCCATCAGTTCTAGGTGACAGGAAGTCTTTGAGGAACTACAGTAAGCATCTAAAGGCAGGCATGTGTGGCCCATTCTCTGGGCTTGTCATGTGCATGAGTGCTACATTATACCAACTCATTTGGTATAACCAATCAGACCAGTGACTGATATCTTTTGGGGGAGGGAAGCGGATTAAGCTGATAAGCTACACACAGGGTGTCCCGCTCTGTTGTGAGTCCTGCCACTTGACACGGGATTAGTGCCAAGATGGGCACTCTGGTGCCCAGGGAAGAAGGTAAGGAGGTACCCAAAGCCTTAGCTGACCAGCGGCACTGCAATATTGTTCAAATGTATTTTAAACTCAGAGCAGTTGTTTGGAACCAGTATGGCTTGTCTGATGAGTAGGAGAAAAGCTTCCTTTTCAAGGAAACCATACTGTATGTATGTACAGTATGTGTGAGGGGAGTGAGTGACTAACAATGGCCTGACAATTTCAAGTTCTTTGCCTTTGGCAAACAGCCTAGAGGAAGTCAACCTTGGAGCAAGGTGGCGGCTGCACTGTTTGCAGTGCCTCGCCCCTTTTGTCTTAATACGCTGTGTCAACAGAGGACATGGACACTTCTTGAGCCCAAAGGCAAACAGCAGCTAAGGATTAGGGTGTGGCCTGGAGAGCACTGTTATTGACCCAGAGATTCCACAGCCAGGAACCCCAGTGGATGCTCCCGGTCACGGGTGTCGCATAGAACGGGGCAACGGATTAGGTCACGAGGCAAACTCGTAGAAGATAACCTAAAGAGAAGGGACAAAGACTTCTAGGCTAAAGGCTATGTGATAAGACAGACCCAGGTCAGTTTTGTGCTATAGTCATGCACTGATAAGTGGTTTCTCTTCCAAATGCATTTGTGTGTGCAATACATGCATTTTATACTGCAGTGGTTGATTCGGAATGTGTTTGCAGGCTGCGTCTGACCCAGGTCTGCACTATAACTACTGGTTCTACAGTAGATCCTACTCTAAGGGGAGCGTGTTCCTATTCAGCAGGAGTCGTCTGTGACTTGCCGATTACCTAGAGGTCCCAACTAAAGAGGTGATGTTGAACCAACACATCCACCACTTCAGATTTCAGAATGGGAGACTTCTGGAACAGCAGATGCATACAGAAATCCATTAATGTGGACAGAGTTTGTGCTCAATGTCGATTATGTGCGAGTTGTTATTTTTTCTTCTTTCTCTTTGCAAACAAAACACACTTGCGAACTTGACACAGTCTATGGTGTAACCTACCTCTTTCTTGGCAGGCAGCTCACAGTCTTGAGAGAGACTGAATGCAAACTTTGAAAGAACCCTGGGAACAACACAAAAGTGGGTTAAACATTGATTTTTTTTTTTAAGGTACCCTCATCTGTCTTCTCCTTATATTCTTGTTCACTGACTACAACAGCCAGCTAGTTAACACAAAAAGTAATTTGAATGCTAAATCCTGCCCAGAGACATTCAAAATGCATATTATGCTTATTGATGTGCACAGAAGCTCCATTTGCCAGATGTTGACTCAGTTCTCATCAGGTACACAATTAAATTAGATGGAACTGATTTTAGTACAATTTTTGTTACTCTTCTGTCATTTAAAAAAATGTTGCCCTGACAATCATGCATTTAAATTCCAGTGGAAGTGCAAAGAGATGTGCATACACCGGAGCTAAAGGTTTGCAAATGTGCCCAGAGAGTGCCGATGACCCCATAAGGAACTAAGGAACCCCGTAGTGATGGACAGTCCGAATGACCATCGTTTTCTTACACTCGTTCACCCTTTTTCGGCTGATTACCTGAGTTCACACTTGATCTGCACCCAGCCAGGGCTGCGCAGGAAGGACCAGGGCTGGTACCACTTCTCCACTGCTGCAATGCTGGAGCACAGCACCTCCAGCCACAGGTGCAGCACCTGCTCACTGACAGAAACACACGCACATTTACACAAACATGAATGAAACACAAATTCATGTGTCATGTGTGTGTGCGCGTGCCTGTGTTGCGCACACACTCAGTAATGGCTCATCCCGTGTGGATAGTGATCATCTGTATCCATGCATACAGGCTGTGTGTGTGTGTCTGTATGTGTGTGCGTGTGTGTTGACAAATACATACTTAAGGCCCACGCAGATCAGTGAGCGGAACTTGACGTCCATCTGTGCATGCGCAGAGTCGTGACTCATGTTAACAGACTGCACTGCCTAAGGAAACAGACAGGGGGCGTTCAGCATATCATACACACACCACATTCACAGCCACTGAAGAGACAGGCAGACATTATTTTAATCCTTTTACAGCATCTACGAAGCTAAAGAGATCATGCATTACTGTACATGATCCACAGTCACGAGAACAAGAATGTAACCAAGGTTTCTTAATGAGGAATGTAAACCTATTACAGATGCATGGAGCCAAGTGTGACAAGGGTGAAAGAGAAAGCCTCTAAAGCACACACTTTATACTGTAGAGCCTCCGGAGCTCACATCCCAAGCACACACTTACTCTATAGAGCCCCTGAATTACACATCCCAAGCACACACTTACTCTGTAGAGCCCCTGAATTACACATCCCAAGCACACACTTACTCTATAGAGCAGCTCCTCAGGAGTCAACACTTTCCCGTCCTCATCAAGCCTGAGCGGAGACACAAATCCCACGGTCATTACATCAGTTTAGACCACAACATCGGTTCAGCAGAATTCCCACTGATTGGGGAAGTCAGCGGGCCTTCATTTTCCCATCTGCCACTGGGGCAGAATGCACGTGCGTATCACTGTCTGGGTTTCCGCTCGGCTCATTCACATTAATAGGAATTCAGCTCAAGAATATGCATCTGGGTGTGTAATGTGAATAATTAATGGACATTAGCCTAATCAAGTTACACGCTCTGACCGGCTATGGGATTAAAATGGAATGTTGACAGCACAGTGTCTGTGGATGGAAATGTGGTAAATGTAAATATAGTCAAATTAAAGAGTTTTCTTTATAATTGTACGATTTGAGTTGATCCGACCCCCTTTGCAGGCGGTTCCAATGAGGATTTGCATATTTGCGTAACTTAAATGCGCATTGACAAGTTGGATGGAAACCCAGCTATTGATTGTGTGGTGTTTCTACACAACTGCTCACCTGTAGGTCTTACAGAGCACCAGTCTGGAGTACACCGAGTTGAAGTCCCTCTCCACCTCTCTGCTAGCAGCCTGGACAGACAGATAACTACATTATAATTATCAGAATTCTACACACAATCAACGTCATGATCAGTCAGAGAGTCGTCCTCTTTGCCGTCACCATCTTTGCCGTAAATAATAAGAAATAAACACCTGTTCATTGACTTGACCGGACTGAAGACGTATCTAATTATGTCAGGCAAAATGGAGATGTTTGCGCAGGCTTTTTGAGTTTAACAACACTTTGATATACGGGACACTGCCGTACCTCCTCTATGAAGAGCCAAGGGTGGCACGGCCCTCCCAGTATGGAGGGTTTCTTCAGGCCGTGCTGGAAGATGTCCTTGAGGGCTGGGCACAGTGTGCCTCTCACCAGGTCCGTTATTGCCTCCGTCACAGAGTCATCCCCTGCCATGGAGTACTGGGGGGACAGGCACACAAAGCACACAGTTTACTTCTTAGGACCGAGTCAAGTGTATCATACTCTACGGCAAATGGATGCTGGTAAACATGAAGGAACGCCTATGAGCTTTTAGTGGTGATGATAATAATATAATAAAGACCAGTCAAAGCCTCCCTGTTAGGCCTATGATAATAAATGCTGCTTTGGAACTACTACTAACTCCCACTAGTAGCTCCCACATCAGGTCTATCAATGAAGTCGTTTCAGGCAAGGCCTACAGACCTCTTTACTCCGCTCATCAAGGATCTCCACAAACTTAGCTGGAAACCACCCTAAACGGAAACACAAAGAAAATGTGTTTTAGTGTTTTTGGTTTAGACCATCCTACAGGAACTCACTGAGGCCCCGCACATCCTCCAGTGCAAACAGATTTCCCGTGCATGTCAAAACTTGGCTTAAGATGACTCATCCTCACCTCTCAGTCCATTCAACTCTCCCACCCAACAGTGCTCGTCTTTCTGGGATACGATCTGAAGGAGGAGACAAAGACAGGAAAAAGAGTGGTGAGTAGATTTGATGATCCACGAGCTGGAAAGTTAGACTCTGACGGTGAGTGGTGGTAAGACCCTGTCTGGCATACTAAATTCTGGGTTTGAATCCTTGCTGCCCTTGAGTATGGTACATTTGGACCTATATTCCAGTGCTAACAGTTGTTGTGTGGTCAGCTGCCAAAAACGGAAACAAATCTGTACCACCTGGGCCGAGAGATCACAGGTGAGAGATCACAGCCAAGAGATCACAGTGAATGGAGCTAAATAGCGCAGCAAAAAAAAAAACAGCGTCAAAGTGAAAGGTTCATGTTTGAATAAATATCCTGATAAATCAAATTCAAGATGGTCCTCCATGAAATTGAAATCAACTAAATCCTCTGCTATTATTATTTTAAGTATATTAAGTGCTATACTTAACTCAACTAATAGCCAGGTGTGGTGGCCTAGTTTCCTCGAGAGTGTGTTTACATTTCTCTGCAACAATGAACTCCCACAAGATTTTATAGTAAGCATGCTGATAAGCATATAGATAAGGATAGAGCTAGGCTAGAATGCAATACCTGAAACCCATCTATGAGAACAGCAGAAAACAACAGAGACATTACAGTCTGCATAAAAAGCTGTTTTATGTAGTTTATATCCAAGTGTAGCAGCTTTTTGTAAGGCTCATGGCTGTATGTTACAAGGGGCCTCTTCAGTGGCACAAAATAGTCTTTTTACTTTGTGGGTAGAAATTTGCCCGCAGGCTCACTGAAACCATGTTATCTGTGTCCAAATGTGCTCACCTTTAGTTGTTTAAGGAGAGACTAGTCCTAATGAAATTTACAAACATAGCTGTGGATGAAAGTGCCTGCTAAATGCATACATGTAAATGTCCTGGTCCGTTTACTCACTGTGATGATGTCGTTTTTGCGGAAGCCCAGCTCGTCGTCATCGTGGCGCTCGAAGTCCAGCAGAGCTTTGGCCCGCCGACGGCGGTTCCGCGACACCACCAGAAAGTTCTCATGGTCCCTCTGATGGCTCTCCATAGAGTAGTCTGGAGTGAGGTCCTAAAGAAAAACGACAGTTAACAATGAGTAAACTTGTTCTTTTTTTCTTTCTACAAGATCAGTCATACTGTAACTCTAAGCCATAGTCATGTTGTGGTGGGGCCTCACCGAGCTACAGTTGCGGGGGTCCAGGCAGTGGAAGTGCTCGGCGGTGCGGCCGATGGCCTCTCGCAGCGCTGCCACCAGCTCTGTCTGCTTGATGTTCTTGGCCTTGAGTGCTTCCGCGTCGTCCTCGCCCCACAGGAGCGTGCTCAGTGTGGACTTCCTGCGCAGGCTCTGTCTGCGCACCACCTGCAATGCGTGTGTCAGAAGACATCATGAGATACTGGACTAAAGCACCTAACTTGTGGGTCCATTTGTGGCCCAAACGAAGGACGTAATGAGGACACATGAGTCAATGAGGACACAATATGGTTTACAAGTAATTGTGTCTAGAAACATGGATGCATGGTTACATAGAGGTATTTTGCCACAGTGGAGTGCAACTATGCACTGGTATATGGTTAAAACTTATCTCTGTTATGCTATGTTATAGTTTTCAATGATGGCCTGTTTACCTTGTTCAGGTGTGCATTGAGGTTAGTGTGCGGGTGGTGGTGGTTGTTGGAGTTGAGCTGCGCTTGCTCGGCCAGGATGTAGGCCAGGTGCTTGTGGCGCTGGGCGTCCAGGTTGTCCTGCGAGAGCGAGCCGGCCAGACGCACCGCCTCGCCCAGCACGGCCGTGCCGTCCTCCAGCTGGCTGGGCAGGTCTGACAGCGTGTTGAAGATGGACGCCGAGTTCTCAGACGACACTAGCTCTTCCTCCTGCACGAGGACATAGTGACAGGACACTGTTGGAGGAAGTTTGATTCCACTTGCGTCTTGCATTCCCACCACAGGAAAGGGTTAAAGAGGCAAAGCTCACTTCATTTACTGCACTAAGCTTCAGGATATGGGTATAAATGAATAATAGTGGATGAATAATGAATGCCCTCTGCTCTGAGCTGTGCACTGTTCTTTCTTAATCAGTTAAGTCATAAATTAACAGAGTGTAGAGGGGAGGAAAGTGAGAGAGAAAAGAAGAAGAGAGTAGAGAGAAAGAAAGGGGATGAGAAAAACAGAAAGTGGGGGAAAAAGAAAGAGAGAGAGAGAGAGAGAAAGAAAGACTTTGTTGAGGTCGAGTCTTAATCACCTTGATTTTGAGCATGCCCAGAGTGACCTGGAAGAGCACGATCGAGCCTTCGTAGAAGAGCAGATCCCAAATGCGCAGCAGGATGCGGATGTCCACCACGCTGGCGAAGGACGTCAGGAACCAGTGCAAGGTGATCAGGGACAGCTCTGAGGCCGGCACACAACACAAAGCGGGCCAGTCAGAGAGAATAGGGATATTGTCCAGAGAATACAAACTCCCCATTGTCCTAACAATGCACTACACTGAAAACACATGGAAGTGTAGAGATTAATCAGATTCAATTTTGAAAATCTAAGTTGACCAAAATGACATATTTTGTGTATGACTCTAAAGTCCAGTGAACATATGACAGTGAGAATGGTCAAACTGCTGCAAGAGGAGAAAAAGTATAGAAATGGGCTCGTTTTACAAATATCCTTTCTAAAGTTTACTTTTAAAGTCTTATGGTCAATATGCAAATGCAACACAATCATGCTAACACACAGTTTTCTGTTGTGTGTTTGTGTACCGACAAGCACCAACACCCACCACCAAAGCTGGAAAGGCACTGCTTTACCCACTGACTGGTGAATTCATTAAAGTCATTTGGCTTTTACTTGCTACAGTTTAGAAGCATTGCAGAGACACTGTGCCTGTCAATAGCCATGTCATTTAGGTTTTTAATTTACAAGCAGACTAAAATTTTTCTTCCGGCACGTAAATGTCTCACCTTCCTGCCTCAGTTGGATAGGGGCTTTGGACATCTATTAATTAAGCTTTCTCCCTAATACCCATCTCTTCCTGTTTGCTATCCCCCGATGGGCTGAATGGGTCCTCACCAATGTCGTGCTCCTGTAGCAGACGGTCGAGACGGGGCAGGTACTGGACGGTGAGCTGCCGGAGCACGCGCTGGTCCGTCTGCACGCCCAGCAGCGTTGACGAGAAGTAGGAGGGTGGCAGCAGGTCCTCGATCAAGGCGCACATCATCCACAGGGCGTCCTCCTCCTCCAGAAAAAGCAGCAGACACGACACCACCTGGACCACATCGCAGGAAGAGGAAGAAGAAGGAGAGGAGGAAGAGTATACAGATAAGGAACAGAGGAGGAAAAATACCGCAGAGTCAGAACTAAATCCAAAAAAATAACTTAAGACGCTGGAAGATTATACTAACTGTGTGGCATCCCATTTCCTTTTTGTTCAAGAAATAATACCATGATAAATGGTCACAGTCACAATGTGAGAAATGTTATGCTTCATTCCATTGTGAAGGTGTGAGATGACTAAGCATATTCAGCCTGATGACTCATGATGACTCATGATGAATGGGGGGGATGGATTAAGCTGACATTGTTGGATAACCAAAACAGGATGAAGACCACAAAAGTAAAAAAAAAAGTGAAATAAAAACAGAAAAGCTCAAAACCATACTTGTGAGTAAAAGAGAGTTGGCAAAGTGGGCAAAAAAAGTCAATGGCAATGAAAGAAGTCAAACAGAATGTCGTGAGGGTGTATATTCACCATGCCCGTGCCCTGACAGTAGCCAATGTCAGGGTAGAGCCATGCCAACCCCCGCAGCACCCTCCTCAGCCTGGGCACCCCTACGCTCGTCAGGCTGCTGAAACAGGCGTTCGTGGGCATCGTCCGCAACAGGTCCTTCTCGATCTGCCACACACACACACACACACACAAAATTATGCTTAACATGGTGCAACTCTGTACTTGTGGGTAAAATAACTTGGAAATAACTTGTAAAAATGGAATAAACCATTGATGAAAGATTTGGCATACCTGTTTAGCTGCTATTGTGTCATCGTTGGAGCTGTTCTTGACAATCTCTTTATAGGACATCTCCGAAGTGCGTTTTTTCTGCAGTGCTCCCGATAGCCGCATCCATAGCTGTGGTGAGAATCAACGGTCAGTGTGTGTCCATGATTTAAAAAAAAAAGAGAAGATATGCCCACTTTCAGGTACAGATTGCAATTCTGGCAAAAAAAGGCTGACATCAAATCCCCAGCCTGATATCGAATCTCCCACTCTAGTTTTTACTAGAGTCCTCCATTACTCCATTTGCCTGCAGAGGGCCATGTTCTGATGGCCAGGTTTGAAGTTAGGCAGCCTTGCCTTTCAATTGTTTTGGCTGCTGTGCGGTGCCCTCCAACACGGGCTATACCCTCTCACAGGTGATGCCATCTCCATAACCACCTTGACTAAAGTCTATCCAATATGTGATGTCTTTCCTCCGTCCCAACAGCAACAGCCTCTTGAAGCTCTATATCTGGGTCTATCCTGATCCCATAAAGACTAAATCCCATAGGTTTTGTTTTTCATGCATCCTTCTTATTCTTTCTTTTATTGCACAGATGTTCTAACTAAAACAATTTTACTGCATGTCTCACTACAGAACATGTAGCATTTCAATGTACAGAATGTGACAAATTCCTCAATCCTGGATATATGACCACTGTCAATCAAATTATATGCATCTTATCTGTGCTCTGTGCTTCTGCAGCAACTTCCTGAGACTTCCATTAAGTTTCTTTCATAATAATATCTCTTCCCCAACTCCCAGGACAAATGGACCAAAGAGTTCCAACAAGTTTATGCTGATAATATTAATTGGATGAAGGCGCCCTTTGATGACATTCACTGATTATCAGACAGAGTACTCTTTCACAGAGCTCAAAACAACTTGTTTTGAAAGCCAGTTTTATTGGGGGGGGGGGGGGTTCTGGGCAATGGAACAGTCACATACTGTGTCCGAGGGCGACCACAAATAACATCTAAAAATAAAACATCTTGTGATGTCATCAGAAAAAAGCATGGCCTCTGTGAAATACTCATTACCATAGTTCCCCACGTCTAACACACAAGGACCCTTTGAGATCAACTCTCAAAATAGCCGTCATGTGACTGAATCAGTACAACAACAACAACCACAACCAGCACATTGTCCGGTCACTCAACTCTTTACTTTAGCTACTCAAACACACCTGTGGCCTCATGGTGTGGGGAATGCCGGCCAGGACCAGGGAGCGCAGACGGTCGGAGCGTGGCAAACAGGGTGATATGCCATCCCAGGTCAGGTCACCCACGGCGTGGTTGTGGGTGAACTCGAGGTAGGCCTGCCAGCGCAGCCTCTGTTGGGGGTCCTCCTGCTGGGGGGCGCCCTCACCACGCAGCCACTCATGGGACTCCAGGCCATCTGAGGTAAAGAATGGAGGAAGTGGAGGAGAGAGAAAGAGAAGTGTGAAAATGAGTGCATGATAAAACAGAACTTGCCATCAGAGACAGTCATGAAATTCATTTCGTATTACTCCTGAAGGCATACAGTACACCACCATTTGGGAAAATACACCTCTCCCCATTCAAGCAGTTACCGCTAAAAGTGCTACCGTCACATTCAGAGAAAGGCTGGGTGAACTGGAAAAAAGTAAAAGTCAATTGTTTAACTAAGTATTTCCCTAAATGCTGGCGTAACCCTTTAAGCTAAAGTTCTTATTGCTGGCAATTAATAATAATTACCAAAGAAAGTTACAGTTCTGTTTATGTAACAAGATGGAAGATTTTTAATATCACTATATGGCAAAGCCACTGACTTTATATAAATTGCTCATTTCCCCCACTTACAATCTTTTTTGAGAACCGATTTTGAACACACTTAACAGGGCAGCTGGGAGAGGGGGGGATATATGCAAGATAAACATCCAGATCAGAAGAAGTGTTAGGCTAGTTGTTGATGTGAAATGCATTGTGTGAATCCTACTACTTCATCCAACACTAAATGTGTGTACCCTATTATTTAAAGCTAACTCTGCAAATTCAGAGTTCTGCAAACCAAATGTGCTTATTTACAATCACTACCCACCTTCACTGTCAATCCTGAACCCAAACTCATCATACTGGACCTCAGACTCCACTTCAGGATCTTTCTACAAAGACACGTAACAAAAAAAAACATATAAATAGAAGGACACGTTCAGAGAGAAGTGTGAACAACAAGGAAACAACAAAAGTGGGGTGAAGAGAATGTGGGAAGCGACACATCTGCTGTGTGTTTACCTGGTGGTATTTGGCCAGAATGTCCTGAGGCCACATGCTGGGGATAAGAGCTGAGAAGGGCCCTCCTGGGGCAGGGGTGTACCTGCCTGGAAACACACCAAGCCACACAGTGAGCCCACTCAAGCACAAGTACTGTACACCACAGAGGGACAAACACACAGTAACACTAAAATGCTAAAAAGACGGCGTAATCTATAATGCAGTTAATCTGCAAAGTAACAGGGCTAAAAAGCCACATAAAGACAGAAACAGCTCTGTAGGCAGGAGACAACAAGGAAACAATTCAACAAAAAGAAAGAACACTTACCTGACATACTGGCTGTTGGTCTGCGTGCAGGCTCTAACTTGAAGAAATGAAAAGGGTGGCCAAATACAGGTCAACAGATATCAGCAGCTCTGCAGAGGAACAGGAGGACAGGAAGAAGTGTGCCGTCAGCCCCACTCTCTTATCACACACACCACAAAAAGGCATTAGGTTACTAAATCAATCAAAGAGTTCAGATAGGGGGCCATACAATAGATATCAGCTGTTTTCGCTCCATGACTTGCAGTAGTGTACAACCTAAACTGGCCTCAGAAAAAAAAGATTGCAACCCATTATTCTAACAAAAACTGCCCAGGCCTCTTAAACTCCTATAGTCGATGATGCAAAAGGCAGTGGTAGCTAACAAGCCTAAATCTGTGTGTACACTCTCTGTTCTTTCAATGGTTTAATATATGCACAGATGACAGCCAAACAACAGAGACAGCATTGTGTGGCCTGAAGAGATGTATTCCGACAGCAAAAAGTGTCTCATCAACTCATATAGGATTGGTTTGTCTAACCTTTTTCCCACAACCAGTGTTACAACATCTACTCACAACAAAGCCTCTAAATCAAATCAGCTAGCCGCTTAAGAAACATGCAGGCCACTGAAACAAAAACAAAAAAAAACACAATACAGCTAAAACAAAATAGTTCAAATAGCACAAGGAGACAAAACTCAACAACAATGGAGCTAGGGAATAAGTCTAAAATAAACCCACACTCCTAGACTATACAACAAACTGTGAGTGCCTGTCAACAGTCTGAGCCTCAGTCATAACTGTAAGGGAAGGCTGATCTGGTTTGGGCAATGCATTAGCGTGCCCAAATGAGAGAGCAGAGGCCATGACTCACCTCCTGCATCTCAGAGCAGTAGAACAAAAACACGGTGGGAGACGAGGACAGCAGTGTTCTCATGCAATGATAATGCAGAAAGTGAGTGGGCAACCATGGCTCAAAAAATACAAATAATAATAAAACTGCCTCTGGTCAGTTTTTTTTGTTATGGTTCCCTTTGGTTGAGTCGCTTTCTCCAGGAGCGATTTCGACGGTGTCTTTATGGTATAGGCTATAAGACCAGCCATTGTTCTCACACCAGAACCCATGACTGATCCACAAGAGGGAGGGAATGTGAGGGTGACCCACATAGAAGGACAGAAAAGGGGTTAAAACTGAGGAAAACATCAACAGAGACCAAAACTGACAATTTAGCTGTCCGTTTAGTACGCACAAACTACTAAAAGCAATGTCACACAATTTCTTCCTGATTTTGAACTGTGATTCATTTGTTCATTATGTGCATGGGTATGTTGCTGCCTGTAAATTCTACTAAACCTCATAATTCTTCAGTTCAGTCTGTTGTTTGATAGATCAGGCTGAGTGAAGTGTCAAATTGCCCAACCAATCTTTGTTCAAAGAAATTCACCACTACTGTGCCAGCTTTGCAAAGCACTGTGGAAGAAAAAAAGAGCCCATGAGGATTTCCTGCTAGATAGGTCTCTCTCTGCTCAAATGTTCCAATTCCAGGAAGACCCTTCTCATGGAATGCAGCCTACTCCCTGCAGCGCATGCAGGAAAAAGGAAGTAAGAACATGTAAAAGTTAGGAATGTGATATTTCTTGGCCTGATGTCCCATCCCAACCATGAAATACGACTGCGACTCAATAAAAACAGACAAGCTTGATTTCCCAAACTGGGTTAGTCGATGGAAAAATACTGCACATCTTATCCAGTGTGTGAAGCAAACAGTCTTCTTGGATCAGGTCAATGGAAGAAGCTGATAAGATGCCAGTAATGACACCCAGAGATAAAGGTCCTGAGAGGTGATGACACCTCTAGGTTAAGAGACTTGCCCCAAAGGACATCAGCGCTTTTAGGGGCCCCGTGTCCTAAGGCAAGCAAAAGTAGGGGTAAAAAGTAAGAGACTAAACAGCCATGTTACATTAACACCAAAATTCATGGCTGGATCAGCATCGGATTGTAAATCAATCACCAAATCTTCTTGCCACATGCCATCATTACAATGCTCTAGGTGGAAGTCAAAGTCAAAGTCAGCATAGGCTATGCCGTCACACTACTGCCCATTAACAGATGCAGACATGCCAAGGCTTCAAGGGTGAAGTGATGTTTACTCTACTATTGCGCAACAATACTTCAGCACAAAACTGCGGAGACTGCAAATCAAGGGTTGGAGTAGATTAAAATGAAAAATCAAAAACAGCGCACAGTGAATCTAAATTGAATAATGAGTTGGAATTACATTTCCCCATAGTTTTCTGCAGTTGTTGCAGGGGAAAAGAAGGGTCTTTTTGCTTTTTTCAAAGACAAAAGTTAATCTCAAAGTGCAAACGTGGACACTTGGGAAGCCAGCTTGTAGCTTGGTTCCTACTGACTCACTGCTTGGCAACACAAGGGCTGCAACTGTGGCATGCAATGTGAATCACATCAGCTATGAAGCTCAAACCGAACCAAAAAGACTAAGCAAGTTTGTTGTTCCACTGCTACTGACTTTTGACTCAACAAACAAACAAACAAACTCAAAAACCAACAGATTTCCAACCAACCATTAAGGCTTTTCAATCAGTTATCCAGTAGATTAGTCTTTCTTACAAGAGGGTCCTTCAGTCAGATTGCTGGCTGGCTGGCTGGCTGGCTGGCAATGAATGACTCACAGAACACCATGAATAAACAAACTCTACCTTTCAGGAAGTCAGGAAGATCTCTCACTCTGATAAAGTCATCAAATGCACTCAGACAGAGCAAAGTTGAACATCCATCTACTTAGCCTACCTGTTCAATGCACAGAAACAGCAAAATGTGTGTCTGTGTGTGTATTGATTTAAAACACACACTTGTACAAAGCTTTACTTTTCATTTCTGTTGTGGTAAAGCCCCATTAGACTAGCCTACAAATTTAGATGTATCCTAGCAATAGCAAATGGTTTCACTAGCCCTATGTGGCCTCAGCAGCTGTTCTCACAAGTTTGGTCCGACCAATCATATCATTCATGTAGGCCTAGTTGTTGAGATGTAACATAGTGGTAGCATATCAGATAATTGCTGTTAAGACAAAAACCTAATTTGTCCCTTGGATTTACTCCAGCCTATTGTTGAGAGCGAGACTATACACTTTGGTATACGGTCACACAAAAGAAGGCAATGTCTGGGTCACTAATAGACCATCATTACCCGGCTCTCATAGATTCAAATGATGACACATGACAAAGGACAGACACACCAACTAGGCCTAGATGCAGGGGCACAATAATGTCATTCCTATGGCAACCTCCTGCGTCATGACAACAGACCCCTCAGTAAGGTAAACAGGAGAACGTCACTGCAGGTGGGGGAGGGAGCGCATGTGCAGATATAGAAACATGAGACAGGAATAGAGTGCTTATTTGTGACACAAATCACACACAAAAAATCTAAATATAAATAATAATAACAAACAAATAACCAGTGACCAGGCTAACTAAAACTGCATGCACTGTAAGTACTGATAGTAGTGTGTAATTGAAAGGATTCAGTTGCAAGTGTATTTGCACAACTGCAAGCCCACACCCTTCTCAAGGAAACTACAAACACAAGATTCTTTAGCCTACTGAATGCAACTCAGGGAGAGTCACAGAGTTCTGCACACACACCCACACACACACGTAAATTAATTAAACTGGCACTGGCTCTGAAATCACAGATAAAATGCTCTGATTAAGGCAAATTGAGAGAAAAGGGTGAACGAGAGCCATTCGAAGCCATTGACTTAGGCCATGTCTGCCTTTGTGATCCTCCTACTGATGCCCACCGCAACCCATCATGACTCATTGCATGCACACGTCTGTCTATCTCTCCCTGCCAGCCCCCACCCCACACACTGACGTCAAAGACATGCCACGTGCCAGTCTGCCTGGAAGCCCATGCATGTCCACCCATGTACATGTACACAGACACAGACACATAATAATAAAAACACAGAGTTTTGAAAGGACATGCAAAATATCCTAAATATTCTAAAATCATGTCAAAACACAAGATGTTAATAACTATGAAGTCTAATCTACACAAAGCCTAATCCACATATTTCATGAGTCCAAGCAGATTTACAATGGTTCAACAGGTAAGTGGTACAATGCCATAACAAAAGCGAAAGAAAGAGCAAAAAGGATATAGGCTACATTTTCAGGTGGAAAACTGAATGGTTATTGTCAGTAGTTATCAAATTGTCAAAAAGAGGGTGCACTGAGAATGAGGTGACTGACTCATGTTGGCATTACAGGCATACATAATGTGACTGTCTTCACACTCTGGTGTAGAACAGCGTCGGGCCGTTGCCCTTATGGGGGGATATAAACAGACGGACAAACCAGTCTGTGACACTAAATTGGGTACGTACTTGTTTGTGTGCGCATTCTGCACTGATGTTGATTTAACATCTGATGACATACCTAACGTCAACTGTCAACAACCACAAGAGAAACACAGCCAAACACAGTCAAAAACACAGTACCTACATTAAAGTGGATCTGAGAAATCGAATAGGACTCCATAGACGTTAGCCACGTTAGCTATAAAATATAGCAAGAAGCACATGATGGCCAGAAATCCTGTCTATTCAAGTGATCATAATCTGGTTTAGAACAAGTGTTCTGTGCATCAATCTCTGATTCACTATGTAGTTTCATCTTTACTTCACTATCGACAACATGGTCATCTCTGAAGTAACGTTAACACTTCTCAACACATCAAGGGAAGCTGCAGTCGGGTTAATGTAAATATGCTAACCCAAGCAAGCAAGCAAGGTGATTTCAATTTTCCCCTAGGTAACGTTAACCCTATGGCATCTGCTGGAAATAACGTTAATAAAAGGTAGGCCAAGAGACACCTCATAAAACATTGCTATAATGCAACGTTAAACAGTGAATGTCGTCAATAGTCTGCAAACTTAAATTATAGCGGCTGGTTGCGTTGTTAGACAGGAATCTTTGGTAGTTATCTTACCAAACTAACGTTATCAGGTAATGCAATGCTAGATAGCTGAAGAAAAAACACGTTAGTAACGTTAACGTTAACGTACATCTCATTTATCAATTTCTATAATGTGTGATTTACCTTTACGTCCATGCTGTATTCGGTCTTCTGTGCACATACAATTTCGACGTTTTGCTTTTCTTCCCAGTGCGAAAGCCGATTATAATTACTTGGTTAAATACATAGTCGTAACGTTAAGTTGTCCAAAATTCCAAGATGATACACTTCGCTTAGCTGAATGCAACGTTTTGCGTCATACACCTGCTCGCTCTGCGTGAGGATTTCAATTGTGTATTACTACGCATGGATTGAAGTAGTGCCAGTTACTACTGCCATTTGACAAACGTAGACCTAATAGCCTGTCGTCTGCATTTATTTCATAATTTGTCAGTCTACCGGTCAGTCTGTCTACTAATGTAAATCATATATTGCTTGTATTGGCCTCTAAAGCCCAACCATCCATTCTGTGTCAGATGACACTGTAAGGAAGTAGTTACTGCTAATCAGCTGTTTTATGGCATTCACTATGTAGCCTTCCGCTAGAGATGACGTGTAAAGCGCTCCTTCAAATGGGCCGACTACCATCTATTCTTTGCTCTCTCCATATGGACATGCAAATGGTCCTTTAAAAGTAGAAAATCATTTTCTCTACTTTCTCCACTAGTAGATTTTTGTTTGTTACTTTCCTGAGCTATTGCTATTATTCCTATAACAACTCAATAGCCTATATGCAACAAGAAAGCCCTACGGCCCACGGAATGAGGCTTACGGCTTACTACACACACACACACACACACACACACACACACACACACACACACACACACACAAAGGATATTAACTCAAAGCATTTTGAAATTATAGCCTAGGGGTTGTGCATTTGACTCATTGATATAAAAAAAGTTGTCACCAATTGATTTATTGATTACAAATTGTACATGTGTGTGTAGAGACTACTGCAAGCCTACTTCAGCCACCAGATGGCGGTCTACAACAATGAGGAGTGAAAGTTATGAATGCTGCATTTTTGCTGCACAAGTTGAGAAAGTTTTAAATAGGGCCATATCCCATCATAGGGTCAAACTAAGGCCCTTGGGCCATATACGGCCCGTTTGGCTTTTTAATCCGGCCCGCCAAACCTTTTGAAATTATATTCAATAACATTATCAAACCTTTATTTAGTATTTTCCCTGCAATTTCCGGCAAACTGTTGTTAAATGCATTTAAAAAAAGCATTGCATACCCATGCTTTACCACCTATTAAAGGCCAAAACTGAGAAATATAATGGCCTTTACATGTCATTTATATTACTTCACACAAACACTATATCTATCTGCTCCTGGCACGGCCCCTTTATTAAATTATATAACCCACTGTGGCCCACGAGTCAAAAAGTTTGCCCACCCCTGGCCTAGGGCCAACTAAACATTGGGACACGAAACCAACGCCAGCCGTAAAGCTGGAAATTTCGCTTTGGCGAACGTCAATTTTATTGGATGTTTTCTAAGAAGAGAGTCGTTTTCCCATCTTGCCGCATACAGAGCAACGGACTCAAGTCAGTTGCGAACTGACCATCTATGTCATGTTAAGTTCAGTTTTTAGCCTATTTATTTGAATAAATTATATAGATTTGGAAATCCACACAGATCCACAAGTAGCCTACCACACATTAAATATCCACTTAGATGGCAGTATTCTTCTAGGCATTCTGGCACGAATAATATAATAATAATAATAAAAATAATAATAATGCATGGAAGAAATCAAGAACCATATTGCTGGATCCCAAAAAAATGGCATTACGTAATTTAAGGCTGTGTTTTTTGCGAAAGGCTGTATTTTTATGAATGCATTTTTTGTGTACTAATATTACATTTACTGCAGTAATACTGCATACTTTTATATGGGGAAAGTTTGTCACTCTTGCCTCAGATTGCATGAACACTCACCACGAATAAACATTGCTTTTAATATCTTTACTTATAAACATTGTTTGTTGTGGCCAATTGTTTTTGTTGTCGAAAGTGAAACTAAATCTGTCACATCAGTTGTCACATATTTTTCTAATCAGCATGAAACTTATTTTAATCTAGAATGACAGAAAAAAACATTTTGGTGTAGGAAATGGCATCTGAGATCAGTTTGTTGAAAAAGAAGGGCAGCTATTTGGAATTTGCCTTAATTCGAGATAAATAGCTGCGATACATGTGTCACCGATATAAATCCATGCATGGTGAATGGTGAGGATAAGTCTGCAGTAAATCAATAGCTTTGTTTGGATGAGGTCACTGAGTGCTGACAATAGCTACAAGAACATGACATTTGATTTGGTACAATGGCTCTGTACATGGACTACTGTCATTTTCTTTTGTCTTTTCCTTATGTGCCTTTTGCTTATGTTTTTTTTTTCTTTTTATTGATACTAGCCTCGCCCTTGCCAGTCTGTACTTTAATTTCATTTCGTACAGAGGGTCTGAGACCGCTGCATTGACAATCGTTCTCTCCAGGACAGCATTCTGCCTACCCAATCAGCGAAAAGTGGGAGTGGTGACGTTGGTTTTGTGTGTAACGTTGTCTGGCTGCGCGGCTGCGCATTGTGCACAATAACAATGGCGGCAGCAAACGTAGTACAGGAGGCTATTCAGTCCGTTGTGGGAATGCTTCGGAACATACAGGACCTGAAGTCTGAACAAGAACAATGTTTATTTAATTTTATCTGCGGAAAAGATGTCGTTGCCCTACTACCCACAGGTTTCGTGAAAAGTTTGATTTTCCAACTTGCTGTTAGTTTCCAAGGAAGTGGCTAGGCTAAATAGGGAAGCTAGCCGTCCTGTTGCATATGTCACGACCAGGCGTTAGCAATTGGGTAAAGGCAGATCCAATCAGTTTAAACTTCAGCAGAAACCTCTAATGAGAGAACGATTGTCAATGCAGTGGTCCCAGACAGGGGGTCAGAATTTGTGTGGTTAGCTTCAATTACATCAAATCCGGTACCATTTTCCAAAATTAAGTTTAGTGTTTGGCACAAGCTCCATTGCGTGTGCATGTTGATGATAATTTATTCATAGTAGATGCCTATCAAGAGACGCCCATTGGATTTAGACCCACAAGTTCAAGACGAACAGCACGTTAAAAACAAACCACACATAATATGCGCTCTCACCATGCATGTTCTTGGAGAAACTTTGCAAACGGCACCAGAAAAGGTAAATTAAAGGCCCACAATGCAACATTTTTCATTTTATTAATCTGTTGGAAAGAAACAGAGACACTTTACTGTAAGACAAGTATTGGAGCAACTTGAAGCTGATGATAGTGACTTTGGCCCTGAAGTGGACAGTGATAACGATTCTGATGAATTGTTTGAACCGCATGAAAGTGATGGTGGTGAGTCTTCTGCCCAAGACAGTGACTCGTCCAATGACTCGTCCAGTGATGAAGATGCGCCGGTTGCTGAAACCACTAGCCAACAGATGGAGCCAAATCGTTCTGCAACAACCTACAAATGGCGAAAGAAAGGCTTTGAGTTGCCTGATGTGAACTTTCAAGTTGAACAGGTTGAATCTTACCAGGATGCCGAGACACACACACCACTGGTTTATTTTCGACGCTTTGTTTCCCTTGATATGTTAGAAAATATTGTTGAGCGTACCAATCGACACAGTGTTTAAAAGAATGGGAAATGTGTAGACACTTCAGTAAAGGAGATAGAACAAGTTCTTGGGATTTATTTCAGGATGGGATTAGTGCAAATGTCTGGAGTACGTCAGTACTGGGAAAATGAAGTTCGTTATGGGCCTGTGGCAGACGTTATGAGTCGCAACTGATTCACCCTGCTACTCTCCGTCATCCACTTTGTAGACAACGAAATGGCCAGCGAAGAAGAAAAAAAGGATCGAGTTTGGAAACTCAGACCATTTTTGGATTCTTTTCGGAGACAATGTCTGACTCTAGCTCCTCGCCAAAAACAGTCAATTGATGAGATGATGGTCCCATACAAAGGGAAATTTGGTGGCATTAGGCAGTACATTAAAGGGAAGCCACATCCGTGGGGTTTCAAAGTGTGGGCGCGCTGCTGTGTCTCTGGCCTCCTGCATGACTTTGACATATATCAGGGAAAAGGTGGTGGCAATGAACAAAAAGGGAAGAGTCAGTTGGGCGTTGGTGGAGACGTTGTGATGAAGCTATGCGAATCGCTTGCAGAGAAAGTACATTTCCTGGTTTTTGCTGACAATTTCTTCACTTCGATGCCCCTCATTGAGAAATTATTATCAAAGGAAATCTACTACACAGGAACTGTGCGAAAAAAACGCATGTCAAAGTGCAACCTGATAACAGACAAAGACCTGTCCAAAAAAGGCCGTGGATCCTATGATTATCGAATTGAGTCCAACACCAACACTGTTTGTTTGAAATGGCAAGACACAAAAGCAGTCAGTTTGATGTCAACATATGCTGGACCAGAGCCTTTGGGCAAAGCTCGGCGCTGGGACAAGTACAAAAAAGAGTACACCAACATTGATCAGCCAAACATCATCAAGGAGTATAACGCTTCAATGGGAGGAGTTGACATGCTGGATGCGCATCTTGCACGCTGCAAATTTCCCATCAGGACCCGTCGTTGGTATATGATACTTTTCTGGCATTTCGTGTCTGTTGCTGTGATCAATGCATGGCTTCTTTACCAACGCGACTGTGAGGCACAGGGAATCGCTGGATCAAAAGTACTCAAACTTCGCAAGTTCCAGGGTTTGGTTGCTCAAGGATTGGTTGAAGTTGGAACAGCAAGAAGTCGGGGTAGACCAACAACTCCTGGCCCCTCTTCCCCACCGCCACCAAGATTTGTTCGAGTTTACCGGAGTGCAGATGTTCGTTTTGACCAAATCGCCCATTGGCCTGTCAAGGAGGAAAATCGCCGTCGGTGTGCTGTGTGCAAGGACCTCAAAACTGAAATGTTCTGTGAGAAATGTGCAGTTCCTCTTTGCATCAACAAAAAAAGAAATTGTTTCAAAGACTACCACAATGTCTAATGTGAATTCTTCTCTCTAGCAGAACAGATTTTTGGATAAGCAAAGACCCATGCTTTTAGTTTTTGTAAGTTGTGATTTTGGCCTTGTGTTCTGTTTCCATTGGCCAAAGTGTGTTCGTACATTTTAAATCCAGTTCAACATGCAACAAATAAAGGAAAAAAAACATTGTTAAATGTAGCTGAGTGTTTGACTAATTATTTTCCTTAAAGGGATAGTTCGGTTTTTAACACATTGAGCCCCTTTCACAGGTTGTCTAAAATGAAATGAAGTGGTTGACATCAAAATCTTGATGATTGTTCCTGTCTCAGGTATTTGGGAAATATAGAATCAACTCTGCCTGCCTTTAAAATGGCTAGCAATGGGCATGTGTTGTTTCTATCCTTAAAACACCGGTTTTAAAAAAGTGCTACTCATGGAGTGATTAGTGGCGTTTGTTGATGTTCCAACCCAAGTATCGTAGCAAAATACAGTTTCTGTCATGTTTTATTTGCCATTTTGTAAGTCCCATAGGGGTCTATTTGCTCCTTCATATAAACGAAGTGCCAAATAAAACATGACGGAAGCTTTATTTCGCTACGATACATGTTTTGGAACATCATTGAGCACCACTAACCACTTGGTGAGTAGCACTTTTTTAAAAGCAGTGTTTTAAGGATAGAAACAACACATGCCCATTGCTAGCCATTTTGATGGCAGGCAGAGGCGATTCTATATTTCCCAAATAGCCGAGACAGAAGCAAGCGTCAAAATTTCGATGTCAACCACTTTATTGCATTTTAGACAACCTGTGAAAGGGGCTCAATGTGTTAAAAACCGAACTATCCCTTTAATTTAAAATGGTTTCCATTTACAGTGTTTGTTATTGGGATTCTTTGAAGAGATATACATAAAGCCCAATGGGTCAAATTTGACCCTAATCCTAATTCGGGAAATAAAGGGTTAAAATTTAAAAAGTGGATATTTTGGTGTTCAGTGAACTTACAGCTATCATTTAATGCATAGTTCATAATTTTCAAAAGACGAAAAGGGTTCTTGGGTTCTCCAGGGTTAAAAAAAAAAAAAAAAAAAAAACTTTTTTCAGAAAATAATCATTGCCGTTGACGTGATATTTTTATGAGAGGTCTCTGTCTTTGAATGTCCTTCCTCCACAGAATCTGCTTGCTTAGTTCTTGTGCTGTAGTGGGGGGAAATATGTTTTGTTTTGTTTTTTAAAGAAAAAAAAAGAAAAGGCACACTCACCTGTTGATGTGTCAACTTCTGTCCTTCCTGGTACCACTGAAGAAAGGACGATGTGGAAGGTTGTGTAGCCTGTGATCTTAGCAGCCAGTAATAAGTCTGACATTGCTTGCAAAATGTCAGACTTTTCACTGGCTGGGGTGGAATTTAATTTAGTTGGCTATAGCTGTAGCCAAATTTTGAATTAAGAGCAACAACTCAAGCTGGTGGTCACTATTTTCTATTTAGAATATCTATAGTTGAAAAAATCCATAACCTGATTTATAAATGATAAATGATTTGATATAGTGGACTGTTTGAGGTTTCTAAAAGAATTTAATTCTTTTAATTAGCAAAGTCATTCCAATGCAATACACACAATCGGCACATGATGTCACTCAAGATCACTAAGACATCTTATTGTCACTTAGCAGGCAATCACTATAGCAGATCTAGTCCACTGGAAATGGGGCGACTTCTTCAATCTGAGAGACCTCATTACTGAATTGAGCCTGCAGGCTTTTCTTGTCTTCTTTTAGCCAGGGCAGAATTCAGTTAGGATCTGAACTGGAAGATAAGGCATCAGAAATAGAGAAAATCAAGGGAATACCTCAGGACTTCGAAAGAATTCCTTTTTGGTACACTCATGCTGGACTGAATTGGGATAGTATTATTTGACACATTTCAGAGTACTGGGACTTCATATTATTCAGCAACTTTAATTAACCAGCGGTGATTTAAAATTCCAGAGCTACACAGAGGACTCCTCAGTGTAATCCACTTGACCAAACAACCCTGAATGAGAATGAATGGATGCCTTGTCATTCAGTCGCAATCAGGGCTGGGGCATGTTGATGACATGACTGGAGCAGGAGATCAAGGAGAGTCCTCCTAGTTATTCCACATGTATTCAAAAATGTCCTTCCTTCTAAATGCTTGTTTATCTTAGGTCACTGGCATCAGTGTCACTGATGGGTTTACCATCAGGTTGTGAGGTACAGTAGCAAAGTAGAGTCCAACCTACACCAGTAATGTGTAATCTGATCTGTAGTAATCTCAGATGTCTTGCAATTATCTAAATTTGCTAAATTAAGATCTTTCTGCTGATTTGGAAAATAGTTGAAATTGTGTCAGGAGAACTGAAATACATGTATAGTTATAGTCTATATGTACTGTCAATTAGTGCATTTGTAGTACTCTGGACTCTTTCTGCTTTCTTGGTCTCATCTCTTGAGCCTTGAGAGACTGCGTCTCGGTCCACAGGAGGAGAAGGACTCATAAAGCCTATTTCAGAGCTCTTGAGACCAACAAAAAGACCAACAAAGACTTGATCTGTCTTGATATTTCCATCCCCATAATAAGATAAGAAATAAAAAAAATACAGCAAAATAAGATCATCCTCTTTCCGCCTTATTTTTCATTCATTGGAATAGGTTTTTGCTTGACAAGTATTGTTGGAAATGTTTTTTGTGTGAAAATACTAGAACCTGGCATGTACAGTAGATGTGTTTCTTGGAATTTTAACAATGGCTGACTTTATGTGTGGCCATTATGAGGCTATCTCTGTGAAATAATAAAAGTAAGAACACAATTGTACAGAGTAGTTAATATCAATTTTATGGTATTTAAAAGGGGCAGTTTGTGAAGTCTGACATTCAGTTCCCTTCTGAAATGATTCACAGGATCCAAGGCAAGCCAATGCGTTCGTAGTTTAAATACTGCAAGAACTCACAGTTCAGCAGTGCAGCAGCTTAAGTTGTGTTGTCATTCCCCAGATGGTGCTGTTGCTTCTCTCTTTATATGATTTTTGTGTGTCATGCATGTACAAATGGAAAAGAGAGAGAGAGAGAGAGAGAGAGAGAGAGAGAATTCTGTCTTGTGTAATCAGTGGCAGAACTGTCTACCCATTCACCACCCTGCTTCTATGATGCAGCATGCAGAACTGGGGCAAATATGCTGTGCTAGTGTGGCTCTTCTGATTGGTATGACACATGTTACACACCACAGACACACACACACACACACACACACACACACACACACACACACACACACACACACACACACAGAAAGAGAGAATGAGAGAGAGAGAGAAAGAAAGAGTATGTAGAAATGTAGAAAGACAAATATCACAGAAACACAAAAAACTAAGCTCTCACCCACACAAGTTACACACGCAGGCGCTCACACAGACACAGACACACACGCCTCAAGTCTCTTGGGTCGGACTAGGCCTTTATGGCCGTCTGTGGCCCTGGTCACTGGGGGATTTCTGTCACAGTAATGGGCTGCAGCACTGCCAACCTCCAATTATGCAGGTCAGGTCACTTGGGTACAAAAGCACTGATACTCTGATCTACTTGCTCTTCAAAAATGTGTGTGTGTGTGTGTGTGTGTGTGTGTGTGTGTGTAACACAGAGTAAGTCAGCTCTCTTTTCGTGAGTGCAAGTGAATGTGGCAGTGAGACATGTTGGAATAATTAAATTAGTATTAACAGTGAGACTGCATAATGGAGCTATCCCCCAGTGTAAGTGCCAAGGCAAAGGCTGTGTGTGTGTGTGTGTGTGTGTGTGTGTGTGTTTCTGTGTGGTCATTCATCACTGTGAGGACCCTTAAAAAGCTTGGGATTTACATACAGCCTTGAAGTTATCAGGACACTAAAAACATTTTTAGATCTTACATCCACATTAAAAGTCACTGTAAATCATTCACAAAACAAAATGTGAAGATCCAACTCTTTGCATTTCCATAATGTCAAAGATGCCTATAAGCAACATTGCATATCATATTCTAATTTACCACATTCTGAAATGCTATATTAAAGACAATGCAAGTGAATGCAAAGCTGCAAGACTCAAAATAAGAAATCCCCATATCAGCTTTAAATTATAAAGGTCATGCAAGCGCGTGTGTGTGTGTGTGTGTGTCCTGGTGGAATTAAGTGGACACTTGACATGCTGTGTGTGTGTGTGTGTGTGTGTGTGTGTGTGTGTGTGTGTGGCAAAGTGTATCCCAGTGATTTCATTGGAAATAGAGAGATTCTCAGAAGCTGCCTCCAAGTCATGTATTCTCTCAGAGGCCATGATGAAAGTCAAAATATGACACCCACCCCCCTGCCCCATCCCACCACCACCCCTCCCCTAATCCGTCACCCTTTAGCTGATTACAGTGGCCTCTCAACCAATCTGTTTAAGTATGACACAAGATGAATTTGCCTTAAATTACTTTTCTTCTTCCCTCCCCATCTGAAATGCGCACAGCTTTTTCCTTGGCGCTGGAGAAAAGCCGTGGCTTTTTCACTCGGCGCCCTGCTGAGGCGGGTCAGCAGTTCAGTGCCCAACAGTTATGGTTGCGCCAGCCATGCCAGGCCAAGGCTGGACAGACTCCTCCTCTCTTCCCTCAAGTGGAAGAAACATGACAAAGGCATGATGGGAGATCTGGGAGACAGCAGAGGAGGTTGCTGGCTGCTGAATGGCTGGTGGTGGTTGTGTGTGATTGTGTGTGTGTGTGTGTGTGTGTGTGTCATTGTGTTTTGTACGGGTAGGTACGGGTGCTCGTCAGAGCATGTACTTTATGAAAGGCATATGTGTGGGCATATGTGTGTCTGTGTTTGAGTTGCAGTAACCTAGTGTCTGCCTGCGTGCGTGTATGTGTATGTGTGCTCCTGTGTGTGTGTGTGTGTGTGTGTGTGTGTGTGTGTCAGTGTTCTGTTTTTTGATGGTGGAGGGTTGAGGAAGCCGAGCCTATCTCTCCAGCTCTATGTATCTCTATCTCTCTCTTTGTCCATGCTTGTGCATGTGTGCATGTGCCTGTAACAGATGCCCTGCCTCAGACTGCGGCTGGCTCTGAGGAGGGGAGGCAAGGCTCCAGTGAAGCGTGCCTCCTGCTCCCACGCCGGAGACCCACGCAGCCGATAAGAAGGCGGGAGGAAAAGGGCCCCGGCGCTGGACGCAGGCCATCCTCACGCTGATCACCAGCCAAACACTGCGGTCTGCTGTTGACTGTCTTACAATGGATGATGGCTGCTATTAGCTCTACCAACGATCTTTTAGAACTCCACCAATGTGTCAGAGAGTGCACACACGAGGGACAGAGACACAAGCAGGGGAGAGAGAGAGAGAGAGAGATGAGAGAATAATAATGGGAGTGAGGGGAGAGGGAGAGTAATGTTTTGTTCAGTGTGTGTGTTGAGGCACATGTATGTATTTGTCTATAATCCCACCCATGGGCATGCTTGGGTGTTTATCATAAGGGTCTGACTGATGGCGGTTCACCAGTGGGAGCCATAGGGGTGATGCCAATTATGAACCTAAAGGGGCTTTTATGCTTCTGCCATGAATCATCGGTCTTCATCCTACCAGCACACACATTCATATACACACACAGATGCACACACACAAACACAGGGAGAGATAAAGGAACACCAAATAAAATGTATTAATTGTATCCATTATTTAAATATATCCAGTATTTAAAGTTTAAACCACAGTGTTCCTGCAACTATGTTGTCAAAAATAGATTGTTTGATTGTAGATTGTGTTGCAGATGGTAACAAAGTCTGTGTTAGAACAGTCTGGAATGCATGATTGAATTGTTCCTCCTTATAAGAAAACAGTCAGGACGTCAAGAAACATTAAATCTTATTCCAAGCACAGAATAGCTGCAGGATGCAGCTACAGTATCTTCTGTAGGACACAAGATTTGGTAAGATAACATTTTGATGATAATATCTTTGTGCTGCTTTCAAATCTTTGATCTGGCTTGTGAATCCTAGTCGGAATTGAATCTTGTTTTATAACATTTTCGTGAGTGTTTTGACAGTGTAGATCAGATTAATCTATAATATTTTTTAGTTTTATTTTGTTTCTTAACAATGGCATAATTATTTGTATTATTTTGAATTGGACAGGCCTTGCTGACTGTATGTAAGGCATGTTTCATCCACTTGGACGTTAATGAGACCAAATGGCAAGAGCAGATAAATATTCCTTTCAGAGAGAGCTTGTGGAGGGCATGATGGCTGATAGTTGCCTTACCATGTTTGGGTATAGTATTATTACTGTTGGTAACTAGCCCATAAAGATGAAAGAGACTATTTTTGTGCTTTATGCATCTGTGTATGCCTCTGGTACCAGCTTTGTTCTCTGATCTGATATTATTATATTTGATGGTAGTCTTTTTTTTTGTGTAGGTTTTTTTTGTCATTTCCCTTATGTTGCCTTTTCAAGGACTCCTTTAGATATTGCTGTAACTCCTGCCATAAATGGAAGTACCAAGAAGTAGCATTGTTTAGCCGCAACAGAACTGATCCCCAGCGACTGCCATGACAGTTAAGCAGTAGCTCACAAACGTCCATCTAAATTAACATGTTAGCATGACAAATCTCTCCTCTAGAAAGGACAGAAGAAGACGACGTATTATTGTAATGCATGAAGGACTCCCAAAGACAAAGGCAAAAGCCTTCGTGGATTTATTCCTAATAAGAAAGAGAGAGAGAGAGAGAGAGAGAGAGAAAGAAAGAAAGACAGAGAGGGTTTTTATTTGGTCTCCAGAAAATTCCTGTCCTCTCTCAAATGTCACACCGTGATATTTATTATAACTCGTAACAATTTTTAACAAAGTAAAAAAATATATATGACTCATGAAAATAATATGACTCATCGTTTACATTAATTTACATTTGCAATCCATTCCACACCCTAAAACAAGTGTAAAAACAGAGCACCTGCAAAGCACCTGCTTAAATAAAGTTTGATTAAGAAGCACTTGGCAGTGTTGGTCAGTCAGACAAAAGAAACTCCAGGTACAGATTTATTCACAGCAAGCATGAAGGGTGCAAGAGAATTAAATGTAGATAGAGACAGAGAGAGAGAGAGAGAGAGAGAGAGAGAGAGAGAGAGATAGTCATGTATTGTAGATGACAGACACAGAGCTCAGCACAGAACAAAGAAGGATGGTGGAAGAAGAAGGGATCAACAGAGGCTCTAAGAGAGACAGAGAGAGAGAGACAGAGAGAGAGAGAGTGATATTCCTTTATAGAAATGACTTGTGAACAGAGACAAGGGGAATGAGCGATGCTGAAAGATGTCACATAATAGATAAAGAAAGAAACATAAAAGAGAGTATTAAGATGCATCAGTGAAAGGTAATGTGATGGAACCCAGAGGTCATTTCTGTCTGTCATTTAAGTGCTGTAGTCCGTGGAAATGAAAATAATGCTAATGTGTGCCCCATGGCCATATCCTGGTAAAGCTAGCCTGCTGTGGAGAAGCAATCACTTTTTATCTTTCTCAATCACACAGTAAATACAAAAGTAAGTATATTTTGTTATTCAAAAACATAACCAGGGACTACTTGTGTGAGGGAATAGATTGAATTTAAGATGTGTTTTAGGGTTAGTTATGTGAGAATGACTAAGTTTATTAAGTGGGTTTAACAGATGAAGAAGTTATTGATTTATTGATGCCATTTATTGACAGATTCATTCAGTCCTTGTCAGAGTGGGAGAGCAGTGACCTCACCCAGCTATGAACCTACGGTACGTCTCTGAGGGGATGAAAGTGCGCCTTGACCGCATTGCCAATAAGCCATTCTTGTTGGCAGTCCCAGTGCATTCTCAACCAGAGGGATGGTAGCCCATCCGTCTTTCACTCACTAATCTTATAATATATGTATTGCTGATGTTGGATGTTTAATTTGACATCTAAAATGTAGGTCCTTTGATTGCTTTTGTTGAGTTTTGTATCTTTTTTCCAAACTGTAATTTAGTTCCACTCCCTCTCACAGGTTTTTCAAAGCACAGCACTGTAATAAAATCAGACAGGCCATTTAAGCACGCACAAAGGTTTCTGATTTTCACTTTGTGCATTTTTTTTTTTTTTTTCAGATTTCTGATCAGAAAAGACCAATCATATAAAATTAATGGATTACTAATGAATGACTACGGTAAACTGAAACCAGGCACATACCACAGATCAAATAATGGATGGCGTGTGTGTTTGTGTGTGTGTGTGTGTGTATTCACTTGTTTAATTACACACCCTCATTAACAGTCCCCAATAGGATCATATAGAATAGAATTCTCCCATAGATTTTTATTGGCTCAGTGACGGTATAGCTATTAATAGTGAAAAGCAGTTCAAAACTTGTGAGAAATCTTTAACAAAATTGGGCAATAATACATGCATTATGAATGACTAAAAGGAATCTAGTTAGGTAGAAAGTCTTTGTGTGCTCAGCTGGCATCTGGCAGAGAATCAGGTGTTAAGAGCTTCTCTTTCTGTCACACCTGTGCAACAGACAGGGAAAGATGCCATACTTGAGCTGCCTGCAACTGCCCCCCGCCCCCTCTGTGAATGAAAGTAATTCTGTTAGTCAATTCAATTAATATCAAAGAGAGATTATCATGGTTTGGGTTAATGAAGAGTGCCAGTGGTCTGATTACAATCACGGGAGGGAAGAGCAGATAGAGTTTAATATCAGTGGGAAGACGCCACTCGACTGCACTCCTACGGTGGTAATGAATTACACCACTGGACTAATATGTGTCTGCTGAATGGGTGATAGCACACCGATTAATGCAGATAAAACATCTGTAGATCTCCTGGCATGGTCACAGTATTTGGTGAGCGTCATAGGAAATTCAACAGGTGGATGTTTACAAATATCCTTCAGCTAGATGAGGCTCTCAACTACAGATTTCAGGTTTATGGAAGCTTGCTTGCTTGGGGATGTGTTTCTCAGCATAATATGTCATTCAAATGCAAATGGGAATAGGAGCTTATTCTCTGGACTAATGTGCTCATCAAAGCACATTAGTCCACAAACCACAAACAGTGGTAATTGTACAAATTCTATCTCAAAATAAATGCTGGCTTGCCCTCTGAAATCATTTTTGTTTTCTTGATATTGAAATGTAAGGTTTATCTAAGTTAATAGAGGTGTCACTGTGTGTTGGTCTCATTAATAGATAGCGTGGCTACATAATTGTGGAGCTTGTACCAAAGACACTGCTCTTTCTGTGACATGCAGTGTGGCTGAGAGACAATACCGAAAGACGGATACTGCATGTTCACACATGGACATGGATGAAGCAGGTGTTCATGTCACTACATTTGCTCATTTTTGCATATTTGGACACCCAGCACTGTGTAGCATTTCAAGGTCATGCTCACTGTACAATAGGCTGTAGGGGCTACAGACAGGAACTTGTACCATTAGAACACATTACAGAAGAAGAATGGGCTCTAAATGTGACAACACAAGTTTTGGGGGGTTTGGGTAGTTGTGGGGTAGGGCTGTATGATTTTGCCAAAAAACAAAGTTGCGATTTTTCACAACAAAAACCACAAGCACCAAATATGTCCCATATGCATATTTGTACACAATGTCTACTAAAAAATCGAAAATGAACTCCTCATTAATCAGCATATTTTTATTCAAAAGAATATCTTGTTGCGTTGAACCCCATTCCTTGTTTAAGATAGTGCAGAGTATAGCTAACAAACAAGTCTATGCATTAAGTCTATGCAGTAACAAAAAAAAAAATGCGCGCCTCTGTGATTTTCAAAATTGCGATTATATTGCAAATGCGATTAATTGTCCAGCCCTATTGTGGGGAATGGTTTAGTTTATGTAATGAAAATAATTCACATTTGCAGGAAAGACCTAAGTGAGTTGTGTGTGGGGTTTAGGTGCATTCAGCTGACCAACAGATGTTTGCGCTTAAAAAAAAGGCTTATCATAATTTGAAAACAGATTGTTTTCTTATGCAATAATATTTCAACTTTAAAATGGGCACTGCCTAAAATGTAAGTTTGCTACAATATGTTGATTTAGATGGGATTTGTGCATTTCATCTGTTGAGTGGATGTAACATCACTTTAAGATTCCTTTCACCTGGACCACATAGATACACACCCTGTCATTTCTGACCATGTTCAGCCTGTCTTAATATATTTTCCATTGACTGATAAACCCTATTCAATCTACTGAGGTGTCACTCAATTTCAAACTGTCTCTCCTTGATTGTCAGTGTTGTGGAAAGGCCAGGCATTTTCAATTAAGGGTTGCATGTGCTCACCGCTCTCAGTAACCAAGACTGGCATCAGACACCATTACACAGTGACAGGACCATGTCCAATTTTCCTTGGAGTCCATTTGTCATGAGCTCACTCTCTCTCTCTTTCTCACCCTTTCTCTCTCTCTGTCTGTCTCTCTCACTCTTATTCTCTCTCACACACACAAAGTGAAATAAGCAGAAATACATAAAAATACATGACTGACAAAACTCAGATTTACACCCTGTTTAGGAATGGAGACTGTGGGATAAACAAGCTGATGCTATGGCAATAAGTATACCAAATACAGATCAGTGTCATGTCTGTGCCGATGAAATCCCTTTAAGTTGATTTGTCCTGGAAAGAGGGCCTTGGGAGCATTTAAAAGGGTTCCAGGCTGGTTCCAGTGGGGACAGTGAGGTTTCTTTTATGTCTATTGGACAGTTATTTTTTCTGGAAATCTGGCAATTATAAATTAATCACGGCTTAAATTATATAATGATCCAGAATATGAGGCCCCAGATCCTGTGGAGTTGTACCCTTAGCCCCATGATGAGAAGAACTACATGTGGAATCAACCCACACTGATCTCTAGACCGAGCAAATATGATTCTATACCTCAAATATTAGTTAACCCCAAACCTGTCTGTGAAACACAAAAATAATCTTTATCTGGTCATTTCTTTCTCCTGCTGGAAATTTACTCAATGCTCAGACAATGCTTCACTCAATTAACTAAGTGTTAGTTAATGCTTAGTTAATACTGAATTGTGTTCCAGTATTGTTACCATTGCTCAAGGGGGACGAATATGAAATGTGAATAAACTGAATTGAAACCAAGCTATTCATATTGTACATGATGTGGTTTATTAAGTACAATTAATTAGTGAATAAAAAATCAAGCAAGTATTACAACAAAAAGTACAATTATGTATGTTGCCATATAAAAAAAGGGGGGGGGGGGGGGGTAGAATGAGCCAAAAGAAAGTGTTTGGGGTGGGGGCGAAGGGCTGCATTACTCCAACTTTCAATAGCACACGTACACTGTGTTTATTGGTATGTGTGTTCATGTACTGTGGCTGATGCGATTCAGTTTTATATCACCAGGTTACACATGCAGAACACCCCGCCTTTTTATGGCACATGAAAATGTATGTTGCTATAAGCCCATGGCATCAATGAAATGCAAATTTGATCATGAACAGGGAGACGCAGATGACTCTTCTCACTTTTAAATTTTACTCCTCTTCACATTTACACTAAACACACAAACCCACCCTTAAACCCACAAACACAAACACACACAGATTCATAATCAAATCTATCAATAAACAAGCTGGTGTGTTGAAGCAGCATAGCAGGCAATGTGAATAATTCACAACTGTCATCCATATTGATGTGCACACTCGCTCATTCGCTCTTGACATGTATTCCATCCTCCTCAGCAGAGGTTTTTGCCATGGGGGGGCTCATTAGAACAGAGTCCACCTCCACCCCCACAAACACACACACACACAGACAAGCACACCACCCATATCCCTGCACTTGCTGCCATGCCCGACCAAGCACATGCACCGTCAGCACCCGGTGCACTACGCAACCCCTGTGGGCTACACAAGCCCAGCAAGAGGCTTAATACTCAAAGGAGACATATCCACGAAGGAGTGCCTCTCTCTCTCTCTCTCTCTGTGTGTGTATATGTGTGATTACTCACATAAGTGTTGTGATGCAGACACTGTGTTGGGAAAGTGTAAATTAGACACAGAGTGAGGATTTGGTTAAGTGAATGTGAGATTATATATGCTAATATGGTTTGAGAAGCCTCGACTTGTCTGGATGTGTGCACTGTAGGGTGTTACGGTTATGCCTGAATGTGGTATTTTGACATCCATATCATGTGTGTATGTTTGTGTTTGTGTGTGTGTGTGTTAGTGTGTGTGTATGTGGGGGGAGGGGGTGTATGTGGAACTTGCCCCCCCCCAAATCCACTAATTAGAGGTACTGTACGATTGATTGAATGTTTGAGACCCATAGTTAATCTAATCTTTTAACGTCTCAGTTTCTCTTACAGTGTCTTCCTTTCTCTGTATCTCGTCGTATCTCCCTGATCTAGTCTCTCAAGCATCTTTTCCTGTTTTCCTGTCTTCCACCTTTTACACCCCCTTCTTCTCTTTTTGAAAAAGGAAAAAGAGGCCCTGTGACTCCCCCCTCCTTTTATCCTCCCTCTATCCTCCCATTTCTCTACTGTAGCACGACATGGTTCAGCTCATCTCTGTCTGGCTCACTTTCCCTCTACCCTCCTCAAGCTGTCTGACAACAGGAGAGAAACAGAGAGGTAGAGAGAGAGAGAGAGAGAGAGAGAGAGAGAGAGAGAGAGAGAGAGCAGGACTGACACTTGAGCTGTGTTTTCTTTTCAACTCCATTTTATTCCCACTGCCTCTTCCCTAACGACTCAACGACTCAACTGGCGCATTTGGCTAGCTGATAGCAATATGAATGTCTGCAGGCAAAAGCATTGCAGCAGTTAGTATGCACAAGGAAGACATCGGCCCATCATGGGACCTGATCATGATAACAGGCTCGGAGACAGCCGTCTGATTGCTATTTTGAGGACCAGCTGTTGGTGTTTTTTTATCATGCCAACTACAACACTGTCTTTGATTCTTTCTTTTCACACAGACAAAACTGTTACAAAATAAGGCCTTAATAAGTTCTACCCTGCAAAAGTTAGAATTAATTAGCGGTTGTGATAGGGAAAAGAGAGAGACCAAACAAGGCATGATCAGGCAATGTCAAAAACAAGAGAATAAAGGGCTTGCTAACAGACATATTTCCATATGAAAAATGCAATGAACATTTCTGACCAATTACAGAGGGACCCCTGGCCTCTGCAGTGTGCACAAAGTCAGATAAAAGTGCAAGACACCAATTACAACCCCTGTGGCCCATGAGGCTAACATGTCGGTTAAAATGAAAAAAAAAAAACTACCTCTCAGTAGGTCTTCAGAGAATATCATTAGCAATCCACCCACAACAATGAACTCCAGAAAGAGAGAGAGAGAGAGAGAGAGAGAGAGAGAGAGACGGCTTTACCACTAATTAGAGTTAGGATAGTGCTTTTGCGGAGTCATAGATACAGTGGTCCATTGCAGCATACCGTAGGAACCAGAGTCAGCCTGCACTCACCTGACAGTGGCTGGGCTGAATTATGAGACTTGTGTGGTGTCCAACCTCCTATCTCCCGTAATTGCAGCGACGAGAGAGAGAGACTGATCTGAGTTGATCATTGATTAAGTCTTGAGTCTGAGTTGTGATTGTAAATATGACCCAGAGAGAATGATACACACAGATATTTTTATTTATTTTGAATCCCTCTAAGCTTGTGGTATGCCATTCACGTCTCTATCTAACATCTCCTAAATATATAAATATATATTTTTAATTAATTAATGTTATTTCTTCAATTCATTTTTCTCTGTGTTTATTGCATGTATACTGTATGTGCCGTCATGATTTGTCATTATAGCAGCACCATAATCCTAGGTTGGTATCACACAAACACACACACACAGACACACACACACGCACACACTCCTCCCTTTACCAGTCGCTATTTATAAGCTCTTGACTTTTAGTGCATCTCACACACATCGAGCCCAAGCCTTAGATGCACCCATGTGGTGATCACCATAACGATGGGCTGCTGCAGTTCAGGTCCAGCCCAACTCAACCGTGACAAGCCCCTAAGGATATATATATCTGGCTTGACCTAAAGCACCTCAGCATGTAATGCTGCTGGATTGGCTGTCTTCACTGTATGTATGTGTGGGTGTGTGTTTGTATGTGTGTGTGTGTGTGTGTGCGTGCGTGTTTGTGTGTGCTCCCTGATTCCCAAGGTGTCACTGCTGCCTATCCTCAGCTTTACTGCAGCTGGTGTGTATTTGCAGATATGCAGGTACTGTTAGGACTGGCTCTATGAGCCGCCCTGCTGGACACCTGCAGCATTACATGTGTTTTTGTTTCTGTCATGTCTCCCTCTGTCACTGTGTGCTCCACCCACCTCTTGTGCTCACCTGATTGTCCAATTAATTACCCCACCTCCTTGTTTCGTTCTGCCCAATCCCTCTTGTCTTGCAGACCTTTATTAAGCCCTGTTTAGCCCTGTTCTGTGTCGGATTGTTTGTTTCAGTGCCTGTGTCTACCTGTGATTAGTGACCTGTGTTAAGCCCTCAAGGGTAGCTTTCTCTTTAAGGTTTTCTGTTTTTTGGATTAATGTCTCCTGTGTTTTTTGGATCTCCTGAGTTTTTGCCTTTCCTATTATCTGAATTCTTAGTTGATGTTTTTGTGCCTTTTGAGCTGTCGGCTGCAAAAAACGCCAAAGTTTGAAAATTCGTCTGGTCTTGGCCTGCGTTTGGATTCCACCAGTTTTGAGCTTAACAATACAATCCGACCATCATGGATCCAGCAGACCCCAACCAGTTTCACACAATCCTTGAACAACATGGAATTGTGATCGGCAGACAGCAGACACAGTTGGACACCATTGAGAACAGCCTTCGTGAGATCACCACACTGATGAGAAATTCCACCCCGGGGCCGTCCCATCCTACTGAGCCAACACGAGAGCCTCGACTTCCGCCCCCAGAGAAATACTCCGGTGAGCCTGGAACTTGCCGATCATTTTTGTCTCAGTGCACATTAATTTTTCAGCTGCAACCCTCAACGTTTCCCACTGACCGGGCTAAGGTGGCATATGTCGGCCACCTGTCGGCTGCAAAAAACGCCAAAGTTTGAAAATTTGTCTGGTCTTGGCCTGCATTTGGATTCCACCAGTTTTAAGCTTAACAGGTACAATGTTCTGTGCTATCTATACCCATTGGGGAAAATGGTGTTTATTTTCATTAAGGATTTAAATTGGGTTCCTGCAGGCACCATGTCATTGGTCTTGACTTCTGTAAAATCATTGTCTTGCTAAAATAATTCATTTTTTGACAAAACATTTACAGCATTTGCCCAATCCATCCAAAAAGTAATTTAGTTTAAAACCTAGAGAAAATTGACTAAGGTGATTGATATTTTAGGTTATAATGTGCACAGCACATGTGCTACGCTGTGCATATGCGAATGCTATGCTATTTGTTCAAAATGAGATTAAAAAAACCTCCATAATCAGACCCGTGAATAAACCTTTGTTTAAACCTTTTCTTAAACCTAAATAACCATTGTTACTTTATTCAACATCTAACCTTCACTTGCAGGGCTGATATGGGAATATAATCAGTGGTTTTGGTGGATAGTCCACTTATTCACCAGTTAAACTGTGAGAATGTAAAAATAAGATTCTGAAAAAGGGGTGTCTCTTTAGAGCTGCATAGGGAAAATAAGGCCCTTGCGACAGAGCTTGCCTCCTCCGCATGAGCAACAGAGAGGAAATGTGAAGGATAGAGAGAGATAGAGAGAGAGAGAGAGAGAGAGAGAGAGAGAGAGAGAGAGAGAATGAGAGGGATGTTGGGGGAGGGATTACAGGGAAAGGGAAGTTTGCTGCACAAGGAGTCTGCTTACATTGGAGTGCAATTAAAAGCCAGTCTGATTTAAGATTGACCGCTTGGTTTTGGCTTGGGTGTGTGCATACACATTTGTGTTTGTGTGTGTATAGATGAAAGAAGGAGACAGAGAGAGAGAGAGAGACAGACTGACAGAGAGAGAGAAAGGGAAAGAGAGAGAGAGACTGACAAAGGGAGACGGAGGCGGCATGACTGAACAAATCAGAAATTCTTTCATCATCGCTCTGGGGACTCCACTGTCATGAACCGCTGTGACGGCTTTAATCTCCTCCCTTCTCTCTCCCGCTCATCTTTTTTTCATTCCGCACTTTGCTCGATCCCAGCTTCCATCACTCCATCCCTCTTTCTCTCTCCATCCACACCCCCATTTTACTTCTCTCCTCGCAGCCTCTTGTTTTCGCCAGTATGCTTTTTTTTAGACTCTGATTTGGTCAATCTTATCTTGGACCCTTTATCTGATTCATCTACATGTAATCAGTTTCTCTATCTATCTGTCTATCTATCTATCTATCTATCTATCTGTCTGTCTATCTATGTATCGTTTCGTTCTATTTGCTTCATTTTCATTGGCATTTAAATGGTTTCCTTTGTTTACCCACCCATCAGATCCAGTGGTTTGTTCTCTAGACTTGTGTTTGTGTCTGAGTCTGTATCTGGCAAGCCACTGGCCAATGGTTTGCACTGCTGTGGGCAGCAGAAGCCAGCTGACCCACAGACACGGCTGCCTAGGGGGAAAAACCCAGCAACCACCAGCTCTCAACACAATTACAGGACTTACAAAGCAATCGATCCCTCTCCTCTCTCTCCCTCTTCATCTGCCTTCTTTTTTCTTCCCCCCCCCTCTCTCTCTTCCTCTCTGCCCTTTCTGTCTCTCCTGCTTGACCATTTTATTAACCCCCTCTGTCCCCCTTGTTCCTTCTTGTCTTTCTCACTCCCTCTCTTCCTAATGAACCGCCCTTAGCCCTTCAGCAGAAGGCATCATAAGTAGCCTAGGGAGGATTGCGCCATGAATCCTAGCTCCACTTGTCTAGCCAGAGCAGGCTCTCTCCTCTTTAGTGTCCCGAGCTCCATCATCAGACCCCCCTCCCCCCTCTCTCTCTCTCTCACACTCTCTCTCTCTCTCACAGCCTCTCTCTGTACCCAAATCACCAGGAACATGTGAGCCGCAGCGCTGGCAGATTTTCTCCTCTTTTGTAGCGGCGCGGAGGGACGCAGCGCATCTCTCTTTCTTTCTTGAAGTCCCCAGAGAGCCGTTTGAAGCCTGTATATTTTTATGCTGCTGTGTTCTCTCTGAGGAACTGCAGCGCTGAGAGCTTCTTCTTCTTCATGCATGGCTGTGCCTGCCTGTACACTGGGGATGAGTCCAAGCGTGTGTTTAATGCAGAGGGTCTGGGCATGCCTTTACTCGTGTGTGTGTGTGTGTGTGTGTGTGTGTGTGTGTGTGTGTGTGAAAGAGAGTATCTAGGTGTGTACAGCGATGGGCAGTAACGCATTACTAGTAACGCATTGGATTCTTTTTTCAGTAACGGAGTAATCTAATGGCGTTACATTTTAGAATGCAGTAATGAGATTATAGTTACTACCCGACTAACGCGACGTTACTATTGTGTTTCATTGAAATCGTCAGACCAGCTTTATGCAAAAATAATAATAATGAAAAATAATTGACGCAGCTGTGCGCGGAGTCAAGTGTCACACAAACACTGCAACATGGACATACCTCCTCCGAAGGGCGCTTTTTAGGCGTAGGCTACACATGGAAATACAAACATTATTTTAACATGTATAGAACCTAAGAGGAAAACATAGCTGTAGGCTACATTGTATCTCATGTGCGGGAGACAATGTTTTCGACCGCTATAAGAGTTCAACTTCAAACCTATCTAAACATCTCAAAGGACCTGCTGTTAGGCCAAGTTAGTGGAAAAAGCATGGGCAGCCCCCGACACAGACTCGGATTCGTCTTTTCATGCAACGAAACAGCTCAGGGAAGACTTTTCATGTCAATGGTGAGTGGGGAAAACGTGTTGCTGTTTACATAGGCTGGTCGCAAAATACTTTTAATAAGTGTTATCTAGTAAGGATGGTAAAAAAAAACGCATTTGTCAGTTGGTAAACCTGTCAGATTTGTTATTTTGCATTCATTAGGCGAGTCAAACCGTCAAATGCAATTAAAAGACCGGACTTTTTTTTTGAATGTTCGTTGCTGCATCTGATGACAACAGTAGCCTATGGCAGGCTATCTGGTGTAGACAACCTGTAGGCCTAGTCTAATTTGAAACACCGTGGCTCATTTAAGAAAATGATAGCTTCGATGAGATGCTGCTTGTTTAGTGTGAGAAGACGGTAGTGCTAATAATAATAAAGCCCGAAGTTGATCATTACCTGTTACAATTGAAGATCCTGAAATGTAGTAATTTCCTATCTAAGACCACCATATATGGAATATTGCCTAATTCCAGTACATTTGTGTCATTGTTTTTGGTGAAAACAATACATAGCTTTTCTTTTCTTTGCATGTTTCATGATGCAGTCACCTGCCTTGAGTGTTTTAGCCTGAACCCTTTAGCATAGGCTACTTTTTGCATGTTTTGAGCTTGCAAACCTTACAATCCTTGCAAACCTTTATAATGTCACTTTACACAAAAACATCTTGGAATGAGATGACTAGTTGTAGTCTTATAGAGTTTATGAGTCTAATTTAGAGATCACACTGCAGCTCGCATGCAGGAATAAGACTTGGTTACATGCTGTGTCTGTCCAACAATTTACAAAAAGTCACCTCCTCTGATCATCTGTTTGTGCGAATTGAAATTAACCCACACACTCCACACTTGTCAATTGTTTAACGACTACAGAATATTTTGGTTGATTTTGATTGTTTAACGTTGATACAGTCAACCACGGTCACCGTTTAACATCCCTAATCCCTATCATCTACACCCCTGTTGATGTTTCTTAAGAACTGAATTGCTGGTGATATGAAGTGGATTTAAGTATTGTGGAATACTTAAATACTTTGTGACAACATGGTCCATTAGATTACTTTTTGTGGAAGTAATTAGAAATCAGTAATTTGATTACTTTTGAATGAGTAATCAGTAATCAGATTACTTTTTCACAGTAACTTGCCCATCACTGGGTGTGTAAGAGTATATGGATGTACACAAAGTATGTCTCTGTGTATGTGTTGCAGTGTGTTTGTGTGTCAGTACAATGTTGTTTGTGAATGTACATAATGAGTGAGTGCACATATGTGTACATATGTGTATGTTGTCTGTGTGAGTGTGTGTGTGTGTGTGTGTGTGTGTGTGTGAGAGAGAGAGTATTTATTCAGGTTGCAGCTACATTTGTATGTGTACTCCTTCCTCCCTCTGTCTCATGGCTGTCACATTTAATCCATGTTCAGCCTTAAAATGAACCTGTCATTTGTCCCTTCATGTCTGCCTCTCTCTGGTTCAGACAAAATGGAGGACAAAACTGTGCACACTTTTTCTTCCTTCAACTCCCAGGAGTTTTTATTTTTTTAATCTTTCTCCCCCCCCCCCTCCTTTTCTCTTTCTTTCTCTCTCTCACTTTATCACTCTCACTTTCCTTCTCTCTCGCTCCATGCCAGCTGCAGCGACTGAAAGCTTCTTTTAAAACTGCATGTGGTTTCACTCTGCCCTGCTCACATGAGGGTCAGAGTATCTTGTGAAGCACTTCAGCAAACATACTCCATAGTTTTTACAAAGAACTACAGAGGCCTGTCATGTGACAGTCTTACTGTGTCTTTCTTTATCTTTGCAGAAAAAAAAAACTAAATTGAAAGCAGATGACTGTGTGGAGAGCAAAAAGAGGGAGAGAAATGATGGGAAGAGGAGAGCAAGAGGTTTCTCACACATTCTGTGGATTTCTCCCTCCTTCCCTCTTTCTCTCTTTCTCTCTCACTCATATCAATGGTCTATCAGGGCCACTGAGGCAGCAAATTGTTTCTCAGAGTTTGTGTATCTTACCAAGAGATACTGGAGGGAGAAAGAGAAGAAAAGACAGGCGGAGTGACAGACACAAAAGGAAGCAGGGGACAGAAAGAATGGAGAGAAAGGGGGGATTATGGAGAGACAGAGAGAGAGAGAGTGTGGGAGAATAAAAAGGGTGATATTGAGGAAACGGATAGAGGTCAAAGACGGGAAGGGCCAAACTTAGAGATTCTAAGAGAGCGGTTCTAGACCAAAATGACCAGAGGGCTGAATTGGCCAGTGTTAATTTCAGGGGGATGTAATATTGTTTTACTAATGAAACCAGTAGACAATAGATATTCCCCTATAACACTTTCGCAGATGGTGATTCACATTAAGACAATACATCATATATACATGTAGGTCCAGGAAAATACATTATGTAAGTACAACATTAGCAAGATATTATATTGTTGTAATGGTTAGGTATGAGGTAGACTGTAACAAAAGTAAAAACACTGTTAAAAAAAAAGTGTAGTATAATCCAGACTACTAAAATATAAATAAAATATTTTCCTCAAACACAGTCACATAGCACACTACTTACTGCAGAGCTATTAAATTTTTTTGATACAAGCATTGTGCATAGACCTCCAAACTGACCTCATCTAAACATGTTCAAATCCCTGCGCTGTGTCCACGATGAAGTCCTCCATGATAATTAATATGAAACAAAATATGATTTAGAAAAATCAACACATTCAAACTCTGTGGATGAGGCAGAACTCTGAGAGGCGGATTAACAGTAAAGTTCTATATTTGTCTCTGAACTCAACAATCATTACACACCTTAAAGGGTTAGTTCATTTTTTTACACTTTGAGCCCCTTTCACAGATTGTCTAAAAAGCAATAGAATGGTTGACACCAAAATTTTGACGATTGCTTCTGTCTCGGCTATTCGGGAAATGTAGAATCACCTCTGCCTGCTTCAAAATGGCTAGCAATGTGCATTTGTTGTATCTATCCTTAAAACAATAGTTTTAAAAAGGTGCTACTCACCTTTCACCTTTCATATTCCATAGTCTTGAAAACATTTGTTAAAAATATCTATAACCTACTCGGCAGTAAGAGAGCACGGCAGATCTTCAGGTAAGACTACTGCTGCGGCAAGCAAAAAGACTACAATTCCATGTAAACAGCTCTCCTTTCCGTTTCCGCTGGCGGTGTGAGTATTCTAATACAAATCTATAGGGACTTACAAAATGGCAAATAAAACATGAAGGAAACAGTCTTTTGCTACGATACTTGGGTTGGAACATCAGTGAACACCAATAACCACTCGGTGAGTAGCACCTTTTTAAAACGATTGTTCTCTTTCGTTTCGAAGCCGAAACATACGAATGGATGATGCCTATCATCTCCTACTTTTTCTGAAGTCAATTTTAACCAACCCTTTGAAAAAAGGGCAGTAAGCGCTCTGACGCGCGCAGGAAACTACTTAGACAGCCCTGCGTGACATCAGAAAGTCTATATATTGACTGCGCTTACGCTTCAGGTCCTCTTTGCCTCTTTCACCTTGCCTACTGCGTGTGTTTCTGAGTCGCTTTTCGTTTGCTTCCGCAAATATTTCTAAAACCAACGGCTTTTTTGAAAGCCCACCACAAAAGCTTTTTTCAAAGCTCTCCGAGGGATTTCCATCTTGCTCCAAGTGCTCACGCCGGTCCCTAACTTCTGGTACCTCGAGACGCAAGATGGCTACTCGTCGTTGTGTGTTTCATCTGCATGGGGAGTGAGCATGCTATGCTAGACTTCTCGCTGCCAGATCTCTGCTCGGCTTGCGAACGCCTCTCCCCTGCGGCTATTGCCAACAGAGCGGCATTTTTTGTGGGTTCCACTGGTAGTCCAGGGGCGGCTTCTACCCCCGTTGGCGTCAGTGCTCTCCCCGCCCGCCAGTTTATCAATTTTCCCCCGGCGTCCTCTCACCCGGATGGGCTAATCGGCCGGTCTTCAGTGGCTACTCGGCCATCGGTTAGCTTCTCAGCGGCTAGTCAGCTACCAGCTAGTCAGTTAACCGCGGCCCACCTGGCTAGCCCTGCTAGCTCCATCGGCGCTGCCTTTGCCCGCGCGGCTACTTCGCCGCTCCAGGTCGATGATTCTGACGACCCGGTTATCAGCGCCTCAGCGCTGTCCGGGAGGGCGTTTCGACCCCTTCTCCAGCGCGCTGCCCTCACCTGATGCCCTCCCGCTCCCTGCTCACCCCACTGTCGTGGCGGATGCGCAGGCGTCTTGGGAGGCCCCCTTGGCCGCCATTGCCCCTATTCAAGGCCACGCAGCGTTTTACGCGATGGACGGAGCGGGCGCCAACGGCCTCATGCAGCTCCCTCGCGTTGAGGATGCAGTCGCTGGTTGTCTAGCGCCATCTTCTGCCACCACCTGGACATCGCCTCCTGAGCCTCCCTCTAAGCCGTGCTAGAGCACGGAGAAGCTCGTTTCAAAGGCCTTTATTTGTACAGGCCAGGCGATAAGGGCGTTGAATACCGCCTTTCTCCTCTCCTCTCTGTCTGAGGAACTGGTGGCGGATCTCTCAGCGCAGCCGTCGGACCTTACCCTCATCTCCTCTCTGGTCCTCTCTGATCTCACCCCCTCAGGGGGCGCTGAGTTTGCCTTGTTCACAAGCACCCCGCACACACACTCTCGGCCCTACTGGGGCAATGTTTGACAATGAGCCCCGGCCGGAGGACGCTCTCTGTTCTGTCAGCGCTGTTGCGCACTGGGGCACCGATTCGTTCTCCACCGCGCATTCAGCTTACGCACACCGTGCGCTATGTGCCTTGCGTGACGTCACGCCTCGACGGCGCCCGGCCCCCGCGTCCTCTGTCTCACTCGCCTCCGAGCAGTGGGCGTGCGACGCGTCGGAGTCGTTCACGGTCGAGAAGCCCTCCCCAGCCTCTCTCGCCGCTTCTGTAGGCCGATTTATCGCCCAGGTACGGGCAGAGCTGTCTGCTCAGTCTGACACTTCTGCCATCGGGCGGACGGGAAACTTCTCCCCCCTCTTGAAGGACGTCGCTGCCGTGCGCTCCAGGTCGGCCGCCCCACGGGGCGTCGCGGGGGAAGTGCGCAGCTCACCAACCACGGACGTCGCTGACGCGCGCTCCAGGTTGACCGCCCCACGGGGCGTCGCGAGTGATGTGCGTGGCTCGCCAACCACGCGTGAGCGCCCAGGGGTCTCACACACGGTTGGCTTGCCCTCAGCCCCCACGTTACGTCGGGTCTCTACCCTGTCAGTCGAACGCTCTTCAGCTTCACAGACAGCGTCAGTCATTGACCTCGGCACCCTTAGTGCCACTCGGGGGCAGCATAGCACTTCGTTTGTCCTTGCTGCCTCCTCATTCCGCCTCTCTGCTCAGGCAGAATTGGGCGATGTTCACAACGTCGCGTTGGGTTCTTTCAACAGTGTTGAAAGGCTATCAACTGCAGTTCAGGTGGCCACCCCCGCCCTTCAGAGGTGTCATGGAGTCAGTGGTGCCCCCCTCCAGGGCCCCTGCTCTCAGACAAGAGCTTCACGATCTCTTGAGAATTCAGCGCGTAGATCCGACGCTCGCGCGTGCAGGTTGTTACAGTACGTACTTCCTTGTGCCCAAGAAGTCGGGCGCTTTTCGCCCTATTCTAGATCTCAGAGCGCTCAATGCTTCGCTCAAACCTCTCACCTTTCGCATGCTCACGGGGCGTATGGTGGCGGAGTCAGTCCGCCAGGGGGATTACATGGTCACCATAGACCTTCAGGACGCCTATTTCCACATAGGTATAGTCCCGAGGCACAGGCATTTCCTACGCTTTGCCTTCGAGGGAAGAGCTTACGAGTACACAGCCCTCCCTTTCGGTCTGTCTCTGGCACCTCGGTGCTTCACCAAGTGTGTGGAGGCGGCGATTGCTCCTCTACACCAGTGGTTCCCAACCTTTTTCTTCAGGGACCCATATTTTTACCATTGTAAGCTTTGGTGACCCCCCCCCAAACCCCCCGCACGAGCGCCCGGACGAGGAGTCACGTGATACACTTCCTGCGAAAACTCATTTAATTTTTTTTTCCCCTCAATTTGTCTTAGTTCAAAAACAGAATAAATGTTTAATGTAGCACTTAAATTTTGTTGCTTCTATGCATATATTAATTAAATGCTTTGTCATTTTTTCAACATGGGCTATATATGGTATTAAAATTAAACCCCTTAAAATCAAGAGTTTGGGTCGCGACCCATAGGTTGGGAACCACTGCTCTACACGCTCAGGGTATCAGACTCCTCAATTACTTGGACGACTGGATGCTGCTGGCGGGTTCCAGACAGCTCCTGTGTCTCAGACTGACGGGCCTCCTGTGCGCCGCGGGTGGCGCTGTCCCACTCGGCCTTTTACACTTACGCCTGCTGCAGCTCGCCTTAGCGGAACTAGGTGTGTCCTCCAGGTCGAACCCCGCCCGTCAGATCTTAGTATCCAGACGCATGTGGCTAGCCCTTGCGCATTGGCGCAAGCCGTCGTCCTTCACCAGAGGCGGCGCGCTTGGCGCTGTAGCCAGACGCATGACGGTGACCACCGATGCGTCCAAGAGCGGCTGGGGCGCCGTTTGCTGTGGTCGCCCCGCCAGAGGGACATGGGGCACAGCCTCCAGGAGGTTACACATCAATGTGTCAGAGCTCCTAGCTGTCTTTTGCGCTTTGAAAGAGTTTCTCCCTCTTCTTGGAGGAGAACACATTCTGGTGCGTACGGACAACACCACTGTAGTGGGTTATATCAATCGCCAGGGCGGCACACGCTCTCCGAACCTGTTTCGCCTGGCGTACAAGCTGCTCACCTGGGCCTCCCGCCACTTCCTGTCGATCAGGGCGTCGCACTTGCCCGGTGTGCGCAACACAGGCACGGACCTCCTCTCCAGGGGTGTTCCGCGGGCCTCAAGTCGCCGACGCTGGCATGCTTGGTAAAGGGGACCTGAAGTGTAAGCGCAGTCAATATATAGACTTTCTGACGTCACGCAGGGCTGTCTAAGTAGTTGCCTGCGCGCGTCAGAGCGCTTACTGCCCTTTTTTCAAAGGGTTGGTTAAAATTGACTTCAGAAAAAGTAGGAGATGATAGGCATCATCCATTCGTACGTTTTGGCTTCTCACTCAGAGAACCAAGGATACGTTAGTATCGTAACGTTTTAAGGATAGATACAACATGCACATTGCTAGCCATTTTGAAGCAGGCGATTCTACATTTCCCGAATAGCCGACACAGGAGCAATTGTCAAAATTTTGGTGTCAACCATTCTATTGCATTTTAGACAATCTGTGAAAGGGGCTCAAAGTGTAAAAAATAGAACTACCGCTTTAATCCCTACTTTTGAATATAATTTACTATAAATTATAAATCATTATTAAAATATTTGTGTTATTTTGCTGATATTGGCGAGGGCTGCCCATAAATATATGAATGACAACATGTAGTAAGACTGAATTTCTGATATGGCAGCTAAAGCAAATTTAATGACATAGAAAAATTCTGTTAGCAGTCCTCGTTAGCTTTCATTTTGCTATTTGGTTTACATTGTACCATATTGTCAATCTTCTTCTTCCCTTCTTCTTCATCATTTGGCGGCAGGCATAAATAACAAGGCTAGGGGCTGATTGACTGTGGGCTGTGTTTTATGTGTCTGCCTGTGCAAAGCTCAAAGACTACTCAGGGTTAGTTCTGGTTAGCAAAACTCATAGCTCACCTCTTAGCAACAGTGTTCTTTTAGTTTAATGAAATAATTGATTGTTGAATTAAATAATGTATCCATTAATTCCAATTAATTACTACAAATACCTATTAATCCTGATACATTTCCATAACTCCCAGAGAAAATTCCAATTTTTGAATATTTCCAAGGTTTCTATGGAATGTTTCAGGAAATTTACCAGGAATCTTCAAGCACTACAAAAAGCTGAGCCCACAAACATTACATGTGATCAAGTCCAGCTCAAAGACAAGACCAATTGCTAATCTAAGTGCACAAAATTGCCTATTACACAACTTACACATTATGTTTTTGAAGTCTTGTAGTCAATATTTGTATTACATGTTTATTATAACCTTACAAATAAAATAATAAAATAAGAATAAAATAAAATATAAATACCGCCATATCTTTTTCACGCCCTGTATTTCACCTCAGGCAAAATCCCTGGTCTAAATGTAAGCACTCAGCCTGACATGGTGACAGGGACGTGTGTGCGTCTGTGTTTGTTTGTGTGTGTGTTTTTAGTGAACACAGACTCAATGATGGAGAGAAAAAAAATCCAAGCCTTTCATGGCGCCTTGCACATGCATCCAAGATGAACCTTGACATGACATGTACTGTATGTCCAGCGCGTAGTGCAGTGTACTTGTGGCCCTGCAATGCTTTCCTAGCACATTATCTGACCCTTCC